>JAWZYV010014888.1:0-57780 GCA_038373885.1 Cheiracanthium punctorium | reverse complement strand
TGCTTGGAACATAGAAATTTAAACCTCGCACTATTTGTAATTATGTGAAACACATGAAGCATCTTGCGTATTAGCCAATTATGGCGAATTTTCATAATTGGGTGACTTGCTCATATGTATAGTTAATAATGAGCTCTAAGAAAACAGTACTTCATATGTTTTCTTTGATAAAAACTACGGAACAGCTAGGATAGCCTGCCACTAAAGGCGACTTTTCATTATTGGGCGATTGACACAGGCTCACAACCTATAATTGCTACTCATTTAAGGTTCCGGAAAACCGTTATTCGTATTTTCATGCACATAATCCTTTGCAGATTGGCGTATTTAGCATCAGGAATTTATCATCTCGCCGCGCTGGCCAATATCCAGTGTATTATAACTGCTATAATGGCATAGTGAACGCCACCCAATATTTCTACTGGTAGCCAATACTCCAGCTGGACCGAACTGGCTTTAAAGTAATCTGCATTTTAATTATTTTTCACTTTCAAGATATTGGTTTCTAACATTTTTGAACTCGCGGTTTAGATTCACCCTGCTAGGCAAGATACCATTTTGCCAGATCGTACCTAATGCCAAGATGTCGCTTTTAAAATGAGTTAGAATTGGTTATTCTGTTTCGGGAAAACGAATAATTGCTCTTTCTAAACTCCTGTTGTCTAAGCGAACTTACTATTTGAAAGTTGTCAACTTTGTGTAACGCACTTTGGGTTATTTATTTCGTATACTTTTTAATTTGGCGTAAAACGGGTGTCATTCTACTTCATGCTTGTCAATTTTACGCGATTCTACATACTTGGAATTGCTTTGTTGCAAAGGAATGAATAATTTTAGGCCAAATCTGGCAACCATTATGTTTTATTTTTTCAGATTTTTATTAATATCTTCTATCTAGATAGATCTATATTAATATCTTATTAATATCTAATAATTCGCCTTTCCAAATTTAAGTCAGCTTATCAGGTTCCTTGGAATTTTCCGAATCCGTGGACATGTTTCTCGAAATTCAAATCCCCACGGTTTAGGAGAAGATAGCCGAAGAAGCTCTTGACTGCAGCGGCGGTGACAGCGACCGTTACTTTTTTTTTTTTACAATAGAGAGAAACTGTCGCATTTGACAGTCTCTAGCCAAATTTGTAAGCTATCGCCAAGCTTGGTTCGGTTTCAAGACTTATTGTTTGGCACCCAACTTCGAGATCCATTATCAAAAATTGCAAACCTTATAAGACTTTCAACACCCCCCCCCCCTTTTCCGCGTTATCTGACAAACGTATTTGAAAAATGCCTCGGCATGATAAATTCAGCCGAAGCTGAAAAAAACCTGCTCGATTTTAATAGCACTATAGTGCTGCTAATGTCTAGGAGGTATCTGTTTACAGACATGCACTGCGCATGTCCTGGATAAGTTTATCGTTGTTGTTGTCGTGTCCGTGGATAGACGACACTATCCATGGAAAGAGGGGTGCCAGTGCACTCAAGGGGGGTTGGACTTCTACTTGTGGGTCCCTCATTTTGAACCGATTCCAGATGAGGGACCCACCACCACCCGAAATCGGCACCCCCAGAGGTATCGTTTAACAACTTGGAGGACATTGGAGCCACGACGGAATTTACGTGCACCCGCTCCCATGAGCGTACACGGTTCCACAGCGGATGAGCCGAGAGGGGGGATGGCCCTCCCAAGCACTGGCCAAGCCGGATGCTGCTTCACTTGCCGTGTTCTTATGGGAACGGAGTTGAGCGCCCAGACCGTTAAATGGACAAGTGTGGTGTCTGGGGAGCTTGTTGAACTTTCGATCCATCGAGTTGTTGAAGGATTTCTGAAGGGGTCTTTCCCTTTCTATGGAACTAACTAAAGAAAGGATTTCAACGGATGGGCCTTTGGGATCCAGCCTGCAATCCTGGAATCCATGTTGAAATTAAACGATAACGATTCTTCTTCTTCTTCTGCTATTAACACGAGGGCCCCTTGGTGGGCATAGGCGTAGAGTTATATGGGCCCGTCGGGCTCGAGCCCCCCCAATAAATTGTGAATAGGGGCTGAGCCCATCCAATAATTTACCACTCAATACAGAAAATTAATTTATACTAACATAAAAAAAAAGTATTTCACGCCATTTACAAACGTTTAAAAAAACCTTTACTTGGACTTTTAAAAATTTTCTTCGTTTGATTTCAATCATGATTTAGTATTCATTGTGACGCCACGTAACACACAATGTTACTATAAGCTGCCCTCACCAGGCTCTGGTTAATTAAAATCAGATTATGCAATGTAAAGTATGAAATAAAGAAAAGTTCAGATGTGTCTAAAATGCACTATCTCATCGAAAATGTTTTTTTTTTTCCTTCTTTGGATATTTTACACTGCTTCTATTTTTAACTTATAACATGGTAGGAAGATACTAACATGGATACTTACCCTACATAGGTGCAGCACAAAAATTTTGCTCTATTTTAAGCCGAAAAATCATGTAGAAAAAGTGGTTATATATATTCCATGGTAGTTGGCAGCTATTACTAAGTTATATGTACGTGAATCAGTGGCGTAGCCAGAAATTTTTCATGGGGGAGTTACGACTTCTGCAACTCACATATATGTATACGGGTGTATGATAAGGGAGTGAAAAATATACATTTTATATGGAAAAAAATTCCTCATGGGGGGTTATGACCCTCCCTAACCCCCCCCCTTGGCTACGCCACTGACGTAATTATATGTGGTTGTGGGGCCCAGCCCCCCCCCCAATAATTTTGAAAACTTTACGCTTATGTTGGTGGGCCCAAAGCCTTCAGGAGAAACTTCTTCCACTCAAGACCTCCTCCTGGCTAACGGTCTACAGCTAATAACCCGTAATATATATAGCTTGAGATCTTCTACCACACAATCAATCCATCTCAGCTTGGGCTTGTGATGAAGATCACATATCTAATTTAAAAATCATTTACTTTGGCTTTCTTTAATGTAATCTATCCAAAATTCAAGAATTCTAAATCACTTTTGTTTTCATTTTTCTGCCATTTCGGCTTTTAAATGTGTATATTTACTTTTCCCTGTATGCACTATTCTTTTTGTTCTTCGTCTCTTCAGACCGGTGTGCTAAAAATAGATTATATTGCGTCCGTTTGCAAAATCAACGGCCTTTTTGAGTTTTCTCTTGGCATCCTGCTGGCGTAAGTTATTGAGTTGTTCCCCTGCGACGACTTTAAAATTATTTGCTCGCGATTACGTCATTGTAATTTTATTGGATTAACGGTTAGGGTTGCTCTGGAATGGGCGCTATTAATCTCAGCCAAGTTATTGTTCTCGCCAATGTGTAATTCTGTGCTGGCGTAATTTTTAAATCATTCCACCTTAATTTCACTGTCCATATAGGACGTATTTTTATTTTCGCTGAGACACCACCGCCGTTATAATAATGTTTCAATAGTATATGTTTAATAAAATAGTTTTTCAGTATTTAACGTCTTTTTATTTTATTGCAACATAAGTGCATCGAACCTGGATTATCATGTATCACAACGCAGTCTTTAAATTTAAAACAGCCCTTCTAATTAACCTTCTTTACAGGGCTTCTGGATCCTACATGCTTGTGGCCTAAGATCTTGAATTACGCAATAGCCTAGTATTCCTCGATTCATTCATTTCTATTACGCAATCAAATTGAGACTTCTGACGAGACGAAAGTCGTAGAAAGTTAAAGCAACGTCGGCGGAAGTTATAAAAGCGCAGCCTCTCCCCAGGGAAGTTCAGTAGCAAGTGAGGAAGGTTCGTACAATGTTGGAAACATGCGGTCGTGCGTTATCCTGCTAAAAGGTAGGGTTTCGCTTGTTTTGAGAAGCTTATTTTTGCAAATACTTAATAGCGTAATTTGTAATACTAAATCAATTCATTGCTGTATGCGGAGGAACAAATGGCAGTTTTCCTCGAGAATTTCCATTGAACTCTATCCTGTGCAAGTGTTTCATTATCTGAGAAAGCTTCTGCGTCGTTAAGCTGACTGTTAGAAAACTTGTTACAGTTTATTAATTTCTGTGAATTGAAGATTGTTCGTCGACTTTCTAGAACAATTAAAACTTTTGTTTCGTACTCTCAACTGGACTGCTCACTAGAACTTTCCATTTACATGGGACTTATAAGTTACGAACCCGGAAATCAAACAGAAGTTTTCTGCAACAATATTGAAAATAAATTTTCGGATTATGTTCGAACTTGTAGCTTAGAAAATTTTAACCAACTAGATATTTTTAAAGTAGCTAATACTTCTTTTTATTAATAATCGTAAAACACATAATGCAATAATGAATGACTCTAGATATAAAAGTGGAATTAAATTTGTGTCCCATATCAGAATGACTTTTTAATTTCCAGGTAAATCCACAGGAAAATCAATCAGTTTAATTTTAAATTCTGAACAGAAACACCGATTTACTAATGATGACGTCACAGTTTTAGTCATTTGGCTGTTTAATCGAGATAGCGTTACTCCGACTCGTATATTCGAATTCATTGTTGCTTTTCTTGTAATGATATCGCCTCCGTGGCATTCAGTTCAGTCCATATGCTTCCCATTTGCCTTTTTTTTTTTTCATGCTTCATTCCAGGCGAGCACACAGGATTTTTGGCTGGGGGGGGGGGGGTCCAACATTTACAGTTTGGGGGTGGGGGTCCAACTTTTACGGTTTGGAGGGGTCCAACTTTTAGGGATGTTCCAGATTGACAAAAATCAGTGATGAAAGAGCTCGTTTTCATTAGATGGAATTCATCAAAACTTGTCCCATCCAGTTCCCTAAGAATACACTACACATTACAATAGGAAGCAAAATAATAGTTGTACAGTTTTAAGAACAAGATGGTGTTTTATGTTTGCTTTCAGTTCGTTTTTGAAAAGTTGAGGAAAACGAGAAAAATATTTCTTTTTTTATTTATTAGAACTGAAACTATTGCTTCCTTTTTTTGGAATCATTTTATTTACTATAGATATAGGGTAATAATCAATCGAAAAAAAAAACAAAGCCGATGGGGGGTCCAGACCCCCTGGACCCCTCCTTGTGTGCGCCACTGCTTCATTCAAAATCTTCGTTGAATAGGAGCTAACCGTTATCAAAACTTCATATGTAGACGTCGTATGGAAAAACAGTTGAAAAGAAGCTTCAGCACAAAAGTACCCGCATAACCCTTTAACGCGCAGTGGTCCCGTTCTGGGATCACCAAACTCTGATGTTTTGACTGTTGCCAGTCACGAAGAATAGATTGGATTTCTATAAAAATAGTTGCGGGTGACATAGCTCCACGAGAATCCTTTACTTTTTAGCACGTCATTTCCCGTAAAAAAATGGTCACGATTCTTTTTTAACCGCACTGGTATCTGCTGGAAAATGGAAGAATGCGAAAACAGCTGGATCGATTGCCCAATGCTGAAAAAAGGGCAGCCGTTGCCATCGCTCGACTTAACTACCAGCAAGATGGCGGACGATCGAAACGTTCATCGCGTGCCACAGATCTAGAGACCCTTTTTTGACGCAGCTGGCTGTGTGCGAGCACAGCCGGCTGTCGTCAAAAAGGGGTCTCTAGATCTGTGGACGCGATGAACGTTTCGATCGTACGCCATCTTGCTGGTAGTTAAGTCGAGGGATGGCAACGGCTGCCCTTTTTTTCAGCATTGGGAAAGGGTTGCGCCTCAAAGGGTTAACAACTCAAAATTCTTCTTCGCTTTTCTTGTGTAAAGGGTGTATCAAAAAGGTTGTAATGGCCTTTAATCATTTTCTACTAGAGATACGTGGGAAGTGTAAACTGAAATAAACTGTTCAAAAATAAGGTCGGAAATAATACTCCGTTAAGAATGAATTCCTCTCGTTCATTTTCGAAAGGTTACTCTTTTTCAATTTGTGTACGACCCCCGTACAAAACAATTACCAGCTAGTAAAATGTGCCTCATGCACCAATGAGGTGACATGCAAAATTAGAAAATTAATATATCTTAAAAAAGTGCCAGGGATATGAAGATAAACATGACGCTGACTTAAACCACTTTTCACTGGCTCAAGGGACACAATCACGTAGAAATGATCGCATTTCAGGGGTCGCACGAATTACGAAATTACGAATTAGGAAAATGAATTACGAAAAAAAAAATCTTTTTTTTCTCACTCTAACAATAAACGTTTACATTCAAAATCATATATAGTTCCTGATCCTCTTTCAAAAGATATCTCTGCGACGTTATATGATGAAAGGCTCAAATTTTGTACATCACCTCATGGAGCACATTTTACTAATTTTTGTACGGAGGTCGCATGTGATTTAAAAAGTGTAACGTTTTGTAAATGGACGAAAATTAATTTTTTTCTTAACGCTGTCTTATTAC
The DNA here is from genome assembly GCA_038373885.1 of Cheiracanthium punctorium. NCBI lineage: Eukaryota > Metazoa > Arthropoda > Arachnida > Araneae > Cheiracanthiidae > Cheiracanthium > Cheiracanthium punctorium. Next base: position 51,409 of record JAWZYV010014888.1, on the reverse strand, counting down.
CGGCTTTATTTTGAACATTTTTTTCAAGTTACACTGCACACTTATCTCTAATAGATAAAGAATTAAATCCCGTTACTCCTTTTTTTAGGATACCCTGTATAATCTGAAGTTTTCACGAATAATCATTTGCTGTTATGTTGATATTCATTAACTTCCAGCACCACGGTATAAGATAAACATTTGTATATTATTGTTTTTATGGAATAAAAATATTTTGCTAGCTGCATACTGTTTTAACCCTTTAACGCGCAGTGTTCCCGCTCTGGGAACACTAAACTCTGACTTTTTGACTGTTGCCAGTCACGAAGAATAGATTGGATTGCTATAAAAATAGTGGCGGGTGACATAGCTCCACGAGAATCCTTTACTTTTTAGCACGTCATTTCCCGTAAACAAAATGGTCACGATTATTTTTAACAGCATTGACATCTGCGGAAAAATGGAAGAATGCGAGAACAGCTGCATAGATTGCCCAATGCTGGAAAAAGGGCAGCCGGTGCCATCGCTCGACTTAACGACCAGCAAGATGGCGGACGATCGAAACGTTCATCGCGTGCCACAGATCTAGAGACCCTTTTTTGACGCAGCTGGCTGTGCGATCGTCCGTCATCTTGCTGGTAGTTAAGTCGAGCGATGGCAACGGCGGCCCTTTTTTCAGCATTGGGAAAGGGTTGCGGCTCAAAGGGTTAAACAGATTTTCACGCAAAGTATAAAAATTGCTTACGACCATAAACTTTTAAAACCTTTTAGAAATACTTTCAACTTGGAACATTGAAGATTTCTTTATTGTTGATGATTTAATGCTCTAAATTATTCGACTATTTCGGTGACTGAATTTACCTAACGAGTTTATCTATTTATCTCAATAGATCTAATTAATTATTTTTCTCTCGTTTATTTCATACATATTCAAAGATCCTTATGATGATTTTATTGGTACTTAATTAACAATCGATTTAAGAAATGCTATTTCTCATCTTTATGCTCCAAGTTTAATGCACCCCTTAATCGTTAGTCTGCAGGCACTGTAATTAGAAAGAACATAGAAAGAGAAAAATTTTAATTATTATCTTAAATATTAGTTAATATTAGGCGTGTTAACGATCTTCGTCCGTATTTTTTTTTTTAAACAGCAGTACATGGAAATTGTGAACATGTCATAATTGAAATTCCGTCGACATTTTAGTGCGTAATTTGCGGGCCATTAATTCATTTAATTACGGTGATTAATTTCTAATGAATTTTTTAAATATTCAGGAGCATTTTATTTGAATTCTTTAATTAGAAATATTAATCTTTCGCTTATTTTTTATTATGATAATTTTATCATTTATGGATTTAATTAGAAGTGCAAATAAGCATGAAAAGTTTCTCAAAGGAGGCAACCCTGCCCTCTTCAACCTTTTAACCTCCGAACGATATAGGCTTAAATTTTTCAAAAATTTGTATAAATAAAGAAAATGTGCAAAAATTGCATTTCTTGTGAAGTGGGGAGAGACAGCACTGTAATATGCCTGGAAATAATATATTATAGTTGGATGCAGAGGCGTAGCCACGGGGGGGGTTAGGTGGGTCATAACCCCCCTCATGAGGAATTTTTTGCCATACAAAATGTATATTCTTCACTCCCTTATCACGCACATGTATGCATATATGTGAGTTGCAGTAGTCGTAACCCCCCCCCCCCATGAAAAATTTCTGGCTACGCCCCTGGTTGGATGAGTATTCAATTCAAAAAATGGCGCCAATTTCTTTTTCTTTGTTTTCAAAAGTTTTTTATGCTTTTTAAAGTTTTGGGAAATTTTCTATGATTCCGTGTTCTTTTTGACACGTAGCTGACGAGATTTACAGGCTACGGCACTGACAACTCAGTCACACACCCTTTGCACTCGAATAATCATGTGACCTAGACGATATGATCATCATAGTTTGGCTGTCTCTTACTAAGCTGACTACCTATCCCCCTCCCTCAGGTCATATGACTCTTGCAAATAGGTCATATGAGTGCAAAAAAGGTGTGACTAAAATGCCAGCACCGTATACTGCATATCTCGTCACCTACGCTTTTTGAGGTATGACGTAAACTGAAAAAAAAAGAGTTTTCATATATCAAGTAAAATCAGAGCCTGAGTATGACCAACGGGGGCCCCGGGCGTTAATGAATTTGGGGGCTTCCATTATGAAATTTGTTTTATTTTTCATAAAATTTTGATATAAAAAAATATATTTCAGAACAATATTTAAAATTGGGGGCCCTTTAGAGCCTGGGGCCCTGGGCAAAGTCCCGATTTGCCCATGCGATAATAAGGCCCTGAGTAAAATCATCTAAATGTATTCAAATCAAGCGTAGGAATGGTAAAGATAGCGAGTGCTTGCTACTAAAAACATTTTCCCGGATATTCTCTTTTAAATTTAAAATTTATTACTAGCATCTTCTGTAACTTTCAATGAACTATCAAAAGTTCATTCCACTAAAAGAAAACTTTAATTTCGAAAACAATATAATTCCTCTATTGACAATTTTATTCAGCTATTTGCTACTCTCTGACCTGTAATCTTTTAATAAGGCTCAGTACTTATTACTTTGCTTTCTAAACAATTCGTTCATTACACTAATTCCATTCTTTATATTCTTACAATCTATTCAAATCTGTATAATTATTTTTTTTCCAAACTAAGCCCCACAATGGCCGAGTGGATAAGGCACTGAACATAGCAGATCGCAGAAATGTGAAATGTCCCGCGTTCGGACCTACAGCGCGGCAGTAGATTTAACGGTTTGTAGTTTTGAGCGGTTTCTCCAGGTGTAACGCCAATACGAGTTTGAATTCCTAAAAAAGTCCACCACCCGAGGCCGAGGCACCCCCTTATACACATACCTCCCGTGTAGGTTTGTCTTAAACACAATACGCACACAGAGAACGGCTATAAACACCCTTGAATAGACATTGTGGTTGTGGATGTGTTGAAATGCATTAAAACTCTATCGAGATTGAATGTCAAGTGGCTGAAGCGTAAGACCAGGGGATCTATTCTCCCCAAGTCGGTTGAAAATCTCTTCAGCCAACTAGTAAGAAGTCAATAACTGGCTTTCCAAACAACTATTTTTGTAAGTGCGATTATTCCCGGCTGTGATGAATTCCAGTTGTTGTCGAAACATTCTGCTACTGAGGCTAGAACTTTCAACCAATCAGCATGAAGCAATCCGAAAACATATCAAAAAGAGAAGTTGTTGCGATAAGGGCTGTTTAACAACTGGGTATATGCAGTGGTTCAGTTAACTACTATTTGGAGATTTTTTGTAACAACTGTGTTAACCACTCACTGGCAAGAGAAACGGAAATCGTCGGGCGTGACACCAGAGGTCACATTCGATGGTCGGTCAACGAACAACCGACTCGCGTTACCAAAGAGGGGAGAATAGAACCCCAGGAATGGAAAGTTCGGCACAAGAACTACTACCGGTGACCACCATGCAAAGTCCGAGATTTTCAGATAGTCAATTATTCACAGTAATTGGACTGTACTGCTTGGGATTTTTGGTTCATATTAGATAGATTTTAGCCCCTTTAACGCGCAGTGTTCCCGCTCTGGGAACACCAAACTCTGACGTTTTGACTGTTGCCAGTCACGAAGAATAGATCTGATTTCTATAAAAAAAGTTGCGGGTGACATAGCTCCACGAGAATCCTTTACTTTTTAAGCACGTCATTTCCCGTAAAAAAAATTGTCACGATTATTTTTAAACAGCACTGACATCTGCTGAAAAATGGAAGAATGCGAGAACAGCTGGATAGATTGCCCAATGCTGAAAAAAGGGCAGCCGTTGCCATCGCTCGACTTAACAACCAGCAAGATGGCAGACGATTGAAACGTTCATCGCGTGCCACAGATCTAGAGATCCTTTTTTGACGCAGCTGGCTGTGCCGCACAGCCAGCTGTCGTTAAAAAAAGGGTCTCTAGATCTGTTGCACGCGATGAACGTTTCGATCGTCCGCCATTTTGCTGGTCGTTAAGTCGAGCGATAGCAACGGCTGCCCTTTTTTCAGCATTGGGAAAGGGTTGCGCCTCAAAGGGTTAACAAAATTTACCAAGTCAATGGGGCATTCTCTGTAATATCACTTTTATTCTAGAACAAGGCGCGTAAGTATTTATTTATTCCTATACGTCACTACTGATGAGAGGTGTGTATATCTTTATTTAATAGTTCTGACATTCAACACTCGAGGTTTTCAGTTCTCTACCAGGTCAAAAGAATTCATCCAAGTTCGTGATGTTACGTAAAGGAACCCCTAACACTTGGGCGGATGCTTGAAACACACTTTGTGAATAACAGTTCTCATTGTAATCACTCCGTTTGTAAATATAAATTGAAATATCGCATCTAGCTCTCGCTCTGAAACTGGTATTGTTATGCAAATCTCGATACCGAGTTGACCTTTAGACGAGTGACGTCATTCACTGAACTGATGACTAAGTTCATCTTATAAATTGGGCCACCAGATTACGGCAAAGGCCAAGTAGGCCTCGGCTTTAGGGGTTCATAATTTTGAGGGACCCAAAATGGTTAGAATAGTTTAATTTCTATTATTAAAAAATTGCATAAAAACATTGATAACCGTAAATAGAAAGATGAAAACCTTTATCTTTGCAAAAGTGTTCATTTGTACGGCATTCAGGAATAGAACAGACGTCATGTTAAGGTCCAAAGCATTCTAATATGGAGCATTTCTCGACGTGACGTCATTTGAAGCATAAACTTCTGCGCATAAAAATATTTAAGATACATAGAGTGTTTGAGCCCCCCTACCCACTTAAATACATGCCTGCGAACAAATATTTGTACACTGTAACTATGTAACCCGTTCAGGGCCCCCCGAAAATCCTAGGCCTAGGGCCTAAGAATGTCTTAATCGGGCTCTAACAATATGGGAGAATGTGGAAGATACAGTCGCCTTCTTTTTTAGTCTAATCCTGAAATTTGTTCGATGCTTGATTCACACAAGACGGACAAATGTATGACAGCGTGGGACACAAACTTCAGAAACAACTTTTAAAGATAAATTATAAATTCCATATACATATTTTATATCAATAATGCTTCTTTTTGCACCACAATAAAATTTAATGCTGTTATTTCAAGTAAATGCTTTTCGGTATTTCCTTCACATTTAAATTACATTTTACATTTATTAAGAAAATTCTTTCTCATTTCGCAACTTTCTACATTTTATCTAAAAATTATAAGAAACGGATCCTGATAATATATTGTCCTGCAGTTGAATCCCGTCCTTCAATAATCATGCGGATTTTCTTTCGCTCATATTTTTTTCCATTTTACTCCTTTCTTAAACCAAATTTAAAACTCTTAAAACAGTCTTGCTCAATCGAAAGTTTTTCAGAAGAGAAATTTAATCTAGGAAGTTAATGAAAAACCTTTTAGCGGAAGAGATTTCAGTTATTTCCAGTGTCTGAATTCCATGGCCCTCTGGGATGGGAAGCTATACTACCGAAGTTGAATTATGGAAGTGAAATAAATTTCTCCGGAGGGAAAATATATATATACGAGTCACTCGTACCCGATTCGAAAGGGAGAAGACTGTACGAATATTCTTCTTTTTTTTTAGTGTCATTTTTTGAGATTATAGCCTCCATTGTACCATCCGGAATTGGAAAGATTGGTTTTTTTCAAACTTGACAAAAGAGCCTGATTTTGACGTATAAGTACATGTTTATGGAAAAGTTGAATCCAATCTCTTCAATGAGATGAATTCAGAATGTCATTCGAAAAGAAAACCAGATGTGTGTCAATATTTGACTGTGTGGTAGTATCACTATCATGCAGATTCACTAAATCTATCTATCTATATATATATATATATATATAGATGAATGTTTGTGGATGTGTATGACGTTGAAAAACTCCAAAACCGTTTGATCGATCACCATGAAATTTGGTACACTTAAGTCTTTTGTCACAGAGAAGATTTTTATGCCATCCATTTTCCTCTAGCTCGCCGCTAGATGGCACTGCAGAACGTCAAATTCTATTCAACCACTTGCTATGAAAATACTGTTTGACCTATCTTGACGAAAATTGGTTCGTTAGGATATTTGAACACGGATAATGCTTTCACACTATCTGTTTTGCCATGAATTGCAGGTAGGTAGCCCTGCAGAGCGTCAAATTCTATTCTGCTGGACCGCTTGCTATGAAAATACCGTTCAATGAATTTTGATGAAAATTGGCACAAACAGATCTTTGAAAACGTAGAATATTTGACGTAGAATCTTTGAAAACGTAGAATATCAAGCGATTTTGATGACAATTGGTACACATGGATATATGGACATGGAGAATATTTTTACGCTATCCGTTTTGCTATAACTTACCGCAAGATGGCGCTGCAGCGCATAAACTTCTATACCGTTCGACCAATCGCCATAAAGAATTTTATGCTTACACATTTGAGCACACTTTGCATAACCTGGACAGCTACAGCAGTAGTAGTTCAAATCTTTCTCTCCATCTAGAACTTGAATGATTTTATATGGATGTGATACAAGTACACTGAAAAAAAAAAAAAAAAAGTCATGAATTGACAGAAAAAAACTGTCAGCCAGGACGGCAGTTTATTTCCGTATGTTTTACAGAGGTGTTTCGCAATTTTTTTCCTTACAAGGAAGATTTCTGTAAAATGAACTGAGAATCTGTAAAACTCACGGAAGACTTCTGTAAAACATACGTAAATAAACTGGCGTCCATGCTGACAGTTCTTTTCCGTAAATTTGACAGACATTTTTGCAGTGTACCGGCCCATACCGTTTACGAAAACTGGATATTTTTCGTGATGATAAAAGCAAAATTATCAATAACTTAAACAGGCCCGGACTGGCTCCTTTGGGGGCCCTCGATTAAAGATTAAAAAGGGACCCCTAACAGATCAATTAAGAGGGAATAGAATATTAAAAAACGTAATATTTTGAATTAAGTCTTACGTTCTTAAAAACCACATTTAACTATTTTAGAGCTTTTGGGGCCCCCCTCGAGCTGCTGGTTTCCACGCTGCGGCACTGCGTAAGACGTAAGATTACTGGGAAGTAAATAATTGCAATTAGTCGGATCTATATACATATATCATATTATTCTAATTATAAAATAGAATATCCAATTTGGGGGGCCTCTCAGAGGCCCCCTCTATCTGGGGTCCCTCGGCAATCGCCGACTAGCCAATGAGGTCATTCCGGGCCTGAACTTAAATTTATTCGAATGAATCAAATAACTTATTTCTACGGCATCATTAAAAAGGTTTATTTTATTTTAACGATTAATCTCTAAGAATACTAAACTAAATAATTTTTTTAAAAGTAATTTTATATTTTACTCTATAATCTAAATTTAAATACAAAGTGAAAAAAAAGGTCGAGCTGAACACGCAATGATGCAGGAAATTTGATTATTACATTTGCACTAATTGACGAAAAAGAATCAGATTTATAAACATAAAACTTTTAATTAAATAAGTTACATTTGCTACTCTGAAAGAGAATTCAGTAAATATTATTAATTTGTGTTAACAGTGTTCATAAACTTTTTTTTTTTTAATCTACGTGGAAAAGTAAAGTATAAAAGCAACATCAATTCAATGCAGAAACAAAATAAATTGGCCGTTTAATTCACAAAAGCAACTTTATACTGTTTAAACAAGGGGATAAAATAGACAATATAATAAATGAAACTAAAACTGTCGTTTGCTTTTTTTCCTTCCGGTTCGAACGGAAAAGAAAATAAAGAATTAGAGGCAAGAAAGAATGAAATGCACCGAATAATTGTGCCTGGGAAAAATTCTTTATTAGTTTGTTTTTCTCTTATCTTGTCTTTGACAATGGAAGACTTCCAAAAAACTGGAGAAATAAAGAATTTTCATCGCAGGCGTCCTCTGTGATTATATGAATTTTGTGTTTAAAGGAAGGATTTGTAGAAGCAAAGTTTCTCGCTTTATATATCTTATATCTGATTTTTTTTTTCACAGTGAAGGAAACGACCAAAAAAAATCTGTCTTTTTATGTGATTATGCAAAGTGCAAATGCACACCGTTTGACCGGTCGGTTTGAAATTCGGTATGAAAATGCTATTAACCCTTTAACGCGCAATGTTCCCGCTCTAGAAATACCAAACTCCGACGTTTTGACTGTTGCCAGTCACGATGAATAGATTTGATTTCTATAAAAACAGTTGCGGGTGACATAGCTCCACGAGTATCCTTTACTTTTTTGGCACGTCATTTCCCGTAAAAAAATTGGTCACGACTATTTTTAACAGAACTGTCATCTGCTGAAAAAGCTAAGAATGCGAGAGCAGCTGGTTAGATTGCCCAATGCTGAAAAAAGGGTAGCCGTTGCCATCGCTCAACTTAACGACCAGCAAGATGGCGGACGATCGAAACGTTCATCGCGTGCCACAGATCTAGAGACCCTTTTTTGACGACAGCTGGCTGTGCGGCACAGCCAGCTCTCACCACCAAAAACACCCACATACACACAAAATTTTGTGACAAAAATAAATAAATACCTATATACACAAAACTAGAATTTTTACTCTGTTCAGTTTTTTTCAAAATAGAATTGCTTTCATTAATTTAAAGAAACCGCTCCACTTTGAAAATAACAAACTAAAACTTAATCTTCTGAAGTAGTTCTTACATCCTTCAACGTAATAAAGCAACTTCTACGATAGGTCAAAACACATTAGTCTTTGACGTAAATCTCCACTATTTAAAACACGTGTTAAAAAATGCTGCGTAATTGAGTTTAACATTTTAATGTTATATTTAAAGTAATTAGTTTTTAAACGCGTTAGCGTTTTTTTTTATGTACAATAAATACCGTCAATGTTTCTATTTTCCCAAGTGAACCCTTATTTTTCGAACGTAAATTTTAGAATGCTGTTATCATTAGTACAACGCTATTGCAATATGTTAAGCGTTCTAAACACCGCTTAATGCTGAAGGAAAACCGAGTATTCATAAACTGTAAAAAAAGCTTTTTGCTTTAGGTCATAAATATAAATAATAGCATGTTTGTTATGGAAATATATTTTGCATTCATGTTTAATTTTCCTTATACCACATGGGAAGGGTTGACATTTGCACATTAAAAACAAAAGCCAAATGAATTCAGTTATGTAAAAATATTTATACCTGTTTTGTAAGACTGTTACAAGAAAGCTCATTTTGTCTTTGACCCCCATAAAGGTCGTATTATTTAAAAAAAAACGGAACAAAAGTGCCTATTTTTTAATTCAAGAAAATTGTATAAAAATAAATGTATGTACAATATATTCCTTTTAAGGTTTTAGACATCTTGTTAGCACAAAAGAAAAAAGTTAAAATTTCTAGGAAAAGCCAACATTTAGGGTTATTGTGACTGAATGTGTGCTTTCTTTCTAGTAAGCAGGAAATCATTAAAAATACAGTGGCCGCCTCTTAGTTAGATCACGTTCGTGCCATTGATTTTTGATCCCATAAAGCGGCTGATTCGAAAAAGTGGAGGCTTTGGTTGAGGCTTTGAAGAGAGTGATTCCGGTCATGTTTCCGTGTCTTGATTCGATAAAGCGGCTGATTCAATTAATCGGTGATCCAATTAAGCGGCGATCACTGTATGTGTTTTAAACACCAAAAGAGAATTTTATTAAACTTGCTTCCTAAAATAAACTCAAACGCGTTTCTTTTTCAAGACAATGTTCCCTGTAATTAAAAATCATGCAGATGTTAGCGTGATAATATGAAATCGTTTAATGTTTACATTAATGAAGAACCCTTTGACGCGCAACCATTTCCCAATGCTGGAAAAAGGCCAGCCGTTGCCATCACTCGACTTAACTACCAGCAAGCACAGCCCGCTGCGTCAAAAAAGGGTCTCTAGATCTGTGGCCCGCGATGAACGTTTCGATCGTCATGTCATCTTGCTGGTAGTAAAGTCGAGCGATGGCAACGGTTTCCCTTTTTCCAGCATTGGGCAATCCATCCAGCTGTTCTCGCATTCTTCCATTTTTCAGCAGATGCCAGTGCTGTTAAAAATAATCTTTTTACGGGAAATGACGTGCTAAAATGCAAAGGATTCTCGTGGAGCTATGCCACCCACAACTATTTTTATGGAAATCAAATCTATTCTTCGCGACTGGCAACAGTCAAAACGTCAGAGTTTGGTGTTCCCAGAGCGGGAACACTGGGCGTTAAAGGGTTAAAGTACGCCATCGCCTCCAAAATAACAACAGCTTTCAGCACAAACCATACGGAAAAAGTGACGGTCACCTTTGCTTTTGCTGGGAACGTAAAATTCCTTTCACTTAATTCCAGTTTTCATTGCAATTCACCTACAAGCTATATTATTTAAAACAGGCACTTAGTACAAAATATATTTTATGTATAATTTTAGAGTTTGAAGCAATTTTAATAGCTTATTTCTCCTAATTACAAATCTTCCTACAAAAATATCTTTCATTTTTTTTTTTTTATAACTTTAAAGCTGCATGAAAACTGAGCCGTGAAAACAACTTTACCTTGTTTGTCCGAGGTCAGAGGGTTTAAGTCTGTACAATGAGGCAGTGTGAGATAACGGAAAAAAACACTCAAATTACTGGTGTTAAACGATAAAGTAAATAAAAAAACTTTGTAAAAAACTCACATAAGATGTTATAGGGCAATTCCATGGTGTCGGACGTAAAAAATGAACAAAAATTTCTCAGATAAGTACATTTATAAAATGTAAATATATTTAATATAATTAAAATTGCATATATATGATACTCAGCTCATCATACTGAATCAGCGTCGGACGTAAACACTGTTTATACGTCCGACACCAAGTATTAAAACCATTTAAATTTAACTTAAAAATCTTTTTTATTTTAATTGATATGTTTTTTGATTCAGTATGATGAGCTGAGTATCATTTATATGCAAATTTAATTATATTAAATAAATTTACATTTTATAAATGAACTTATCTGAGAAATTTTTGTTCATGTTTTACGTCCGACACCATGGAACTGCCCCATAGGTAAGAAGTTTCGGCCAAAAATTGTTTTTGGCCTTCCTCAGTCCAGGCCCTTCGTCACAAGGAACACAGGGAGCTGAAAAGAGATTCTTCTTACCTATAACATCTTATGTGTGTTTTTTACAAAGTTTTTTATTTACTTTAGTGTGAGATAACCTTTGACCTCAGAACTATCCCAAGTGAATTGTTCAGTGAACGCATTTTCAAACACGGGGATCTATTCTCCTTCAGCTGACAGAAGTTAATCGGCAGTTGGCCTTAACCCTTTGAGGTGCAACCCTTTCCCAAACCTGAAAAAAGGGCAGCCGTTACCATCGCTCGACTTATCGAGCAGCAAGATGGCGGACGATCGGAACGTTCATCGCGTGCCAAAGATCTAGAGACCCTTTTTTGACGCAGCTATCTGTGCTGCAACGGCTGCCCTTTTTTCAGCATTGGGAAAGGCACAGCCAGCTGCGTACATAGCAGCATTGGGCAATCTATCCAGCTGTTCTCGCATTCTTCCATTTTTTCAGAAGATGTCAGTGCTGTTGAAAAGAATCATGACCATTTTTTTTACGGGAAATGACGTGTTAAAAAGTAAAGGATTCTCGTGGAGCTCTGTCACCCGCAACTATTTTTTTATAGAAATCAAATCTTTTCTTCGTGACTGGCAACAATCAAAACGTCACACTTGGGTGTTCACAGAGCGCGAACACTGCGCTTTAAAGGGTTAACCTCCCCTTACTCAGATGTTTGTTAACAACTAACGCTTCTAACCAGTTTTTAACTTTCTTAGCTAATCACAACACCTTAACGCTATTTCTCATAGCGTGTCAAGGTTAATGCGGGCTCTTTTTCACCAATTCCAGAAGAACTGACCCCCATGAAATAGTGCAGGGTTTCTGGAACTTTTTCTCTGGCGGAGTATATTCAGGGTCTTAGTAACACCTCCAAATATAGAACGCCCGAGGGCAGAAGCTTTCGCGGTATCGGTAGGTCTACTAAATTGACGTCATCAAAGTTTTACTTTCACATTCAAAGTTTACGGTGCATTTACTTCCGCAAAAAAAACATTTTAATGACTTAAGATAGAAAATTTAATTTTACGACAAATGGCAAATGTTAACTATCACTAATTATGTAATATTATATGGAAATAGATCATAACAAAAACTATTTTTTTTATCAGAGAGGCATTTTAATTTTTATCTTAAGATATTTTCTAAAATTTGTATCACTCAACAGAAATTTTAAATTGTTTGTGAAAATAAAACTGAGATGACGTCATTTTGATCGACCTAGTGATGACGTGAAAGCTAAGTCCTCCTATATCTCGGAGGTGCTGGTCTTGCTCTGCGGAGCACTCTATTTAAATTTGAGATTAGTGATCTGGAATCTTAGCGAATTGAGAATATTCTCTTCTAATCATGCGTGAGTAGCCCTTTTAATCAAACAGTTTTTGCTGCATTCGCCCATCAGAGTCGGATTTCATTGAGTTTACCATATCCTTTCCTCATTTTATAAGCGGGCACTTGATTACCGTACTTTGTTGAGTTGTTAAATGTTACTCTTAGTAACTGAAACGTTCAATAGTTCATTAGCAGTTCTAACTACGCGGAAAAACAAATTTGGGAAACATGAAGGAACATTTTATTCTTCTCTTAATGAAATATTTAGTAAAAGTTTCTTCTACTTAATAAACAGTAGAAGTTTAGTGGCTAGCGTATGCGGAGGAACTCATTACTGTCTCTTTCAAGGGTTTAGCAAATGCCCGTACCTGCTCGAACCCAAACTTCAACTTCTAGTATAGATTAACCCTTTGAGGCGCAACCCTTTCCCAATGCTGAAAAAAGGGCAGCCGTTGCCATCACTCGATTTAACTACCAGCAATATGACGGACAATCGAAACGTTCATCGCGTGCCACAGATCTAGAGACCCTTTTTTTTGACGACAGCTGGCTGTGCCGGCACAGCCAGGTGTCGTCAAAAAAAAGTAGCCACGGTCACGTGCCTCCCACAAGAACTACGCCAAAGTCGCCAAGCTTGGCAACTTTTGTTGTACGTGTCTATGTATTTAACTCTCAAATATCAAAAAATTTTAGTCGTAGAATGTTGAAATTTCATACATAAGATTGTTGTAACATGTAGTTGTGCATCTGGACTGTTTGGTTCCAATTTACTGGAGATATCAATGCATTCTTTAATGTCTATGGACATCTTCAATATAATTTAACTGTAGACAGTCATTGTTTGGTCCATGCCCAAAATGTTGCCGTCTGTCGTCGACCTTGGCGAATTTTTCCAAAATATCGATAGTCAGTCATTGGCAGTCCATGCCCAAAATATCGCCATTTGTCATCGTTCTGGGCGAGTTTTGGCGATAGTCTCACGGTGGCGGGGGTTTCAGTTAGGTCGACAGACCCGCGATAAGACCCGCTTCACGCTTCGCCAGCCAATTACTTCCAAGGACATAGCCACTGTGCCATGTTGAAGCATACTTCATACTTGGAACCGACATATAAAAATCTTGGTGGTTTCATGTGTGTGTGAGAGAGAGTAAAAACACACTCAAGTGCATAAATAAAATCTGGAAGAACAGATTTTCAGTTCTATTTTTTTTATGGTTGTACTTATTACCATAACTGACTAATGTAACATAGAGTAGATTAAATTTTGGAGCACCTGAGGCGGTGCCTCTTGTGTCCGGTACATAGTGAGAGGGCGTCAAAATTCTCCCCTCCTAGATATTATTACTATTAGATAGCATGTAAACATAATGAACCCGACACGTTTCCGGTTTTTTTTTTTTCAAATTTTTATATACTATTACACTGAAATGATTTCTGGTTTCTTATTTTTTATAATTAAACACTTATTTTAAAGAGGAACATTTCAATATAGAAATATAATTTAAATGAATACACGTGCGGACATACCATTTCATTTTCATATGTCTACTTTTACATTTTAAAGGACGGTTTACGGGAAAAAGCGGTTTTTCTATTTACTTTTGTTCAATATTTTGTTTTCCTTTGTCCTTATTAAAGACGGCATGTGGAAAATATAATCAAAAAATAACAAATACGAAACTTCTCAAAAAGTATTTTGCTAAGAATTTTTCAGAAGCATATGTTTAATAAACCAACTGCATTAAGTTTAGCGTATAATATAAACGTAAAAGCGTTTCCCTCTAGAAGAAAAAAATCTCGAGTGAATTTATTAAAGGTCTTAAGTTTAATATTCTTACTCTAAAAAGGAAGAAACTGCAAAATGGAAAAGACTAAACCTCTCCTAAATCTCTTGCTTTCTAACAAAAGCATTAGAAAATATTCTATTTTGTGTAAGGACCCGGAATTGTTTTCGAAACATTAGAAAACGTTTTTCTTTTTCCGAATCATAATATGCATTTGTAGATGAAATCTTTTCCAATTGAAAATGGAAAAATAATAAATTTCAGAAATGGAATCTAAAAAATATATATATCTCAAACAAAAGAAGCCAACATGGAACAAGCTACGATAAAATAAACGATACGCATTTCCCAAAACAATTCTCTGTATATTTATGTGTATACACTGCAATTGTTACTTAAATGGAAACTTGATTTTTGTTAATGGAGATATATTTCCTGTCTTTTACGTTTGTCGCCCTAATGGAATGGTATGATAGACGACATTTTTATTATCCCGTTATGCCTGTCAGGATAGTAAAAGATGCAATATTTCAAGAAACTCATTCATAAGTTCGATAACTGAAATAAAAGCATAATTCGTTTTGCTTTTCTTTCGATTTTTTCTTTCCTTCTCTTCTTTTCTGCTCGATTTTATGGGAAAATATTTAAATGTGGTGTGGTATGTGTTGAGAATGTTTAAAATTTGGAACTGTATCAATGTTTTTATACCAAATCTTGCTTCTACTCCTTTTAAATTTCACTGCATATGGTTCAATGAATTGCTATTGTAAAAAAAATAAAAAATAAAAATAAAAAAATAAAGCTTATTCACTTGAATGATTCAGTTCAGATGTATTTGTATCAGAAACCCTTATAAATAAAAATGAAATTCTGTTTGTCAGTTTGTGGCTTTGTTTAGAATATACAAATCCACAGAAACGGAACTATCGGCCTGAAATTTTGCACAGATGTGTAAAATGATATAGGATAAATGATAGTCCACATTAAAACTTTGAAAGTCCAACCGTTACCGGAATTTAAGAGATTTTTTAATGTTTTCTACGCAGAAAGCTTTACGTAATTGTAACCCCTGTTGTGAAAAAAAGTGTGAAATAAGCATCATGGTTGCCATGTGTGGCGATTTTGCCGAAAAATATGATTTAAATTCTTAAAGTAAAAATAAAAGAATAATAATGATTTTTTTTGTTAGTTTATATTTGTAAGGTTATTTTTTAAATTATAATATCATGTGCATGGGAAATCAGAGCAGGAATGAAATGTTTTATACGCAAAACAATAAGGATTGAATGTTTCCGAGGCTAATATGTCAAATTTTTTAGTTTGGCGAAAAATAAAATGGCTGGTAGGCCGATTTTGAGAAAGTGAGTTCTAGCGGTTTACATAGTTTTAGGTTTGGCACAATTTACTGAGAGATTAAGGAAATAACATTTTTGAAAACAAGTGTTTAGGTTTTATTAGAATATACAGCGTTTCGGAGTTAACGATGAATAAAACAAGTTATAGTTGATAATTTAAAAAATGCTGCAACTTTTGAAATAAATGCCTGCTTTACTTTCTGGTGATCGAACCATATAAGTGGCAGATATTTCACATTTTGATTGCTGTTAAGTCAATGCTTCGAATGATTCCCTAAAAAAAATCTTGCAAAATAGACGCAAGTTGGCTGACACTTGTGTGGCTGAAGAGATAGATATGCACACACAGCGTACGGTGCTCACAGAGGCGGCCCGAGGGGCGTGCGGGCCCCAGGCGCAGCGCAAGAGCGGGGACTCTTCTCTATCATGTCTTATGCGATAGCAATAAAATGGCCCAGGAGCGGGGCCTCTATAAACGCGGGGCCTTAGGCGATAGCCTACATTCGCATCCCCCTTGGACCGGTCCTGGTGCTCATATTTTAGCCACACCCCTTTTCACCCGAAGTGTCATATGACCAAAGGGTGCGTCACCATCCCAGCCGGAGATAATCATTCTAAGATGGTCGAACCCCTATGTCACATGACTCTTCAAGTGCAAAAGGATTGGCCAAAATGCCAGCACCGCAGCCTGTACATCTCGTCATCCACAGATGACTTCACAGCTCTCTTTTATGACGAAATTCAACGAAGGGGGTGATAGAACAGCTTATGTGGAGAACAAATCTACATAGAATCCCTGATCTATCACCAAATGTTTCCCCACTGCAGGGATAGTATGAAAAAGTTCAGGCACTTAGTAAATGCCTCATTTCTGAAGTATCTAAACACGCTAGACAAGAAGTAACCCCATAATTAGAAAGAGCAAGAAAAAATCCTATAAAGTGAGATGAATTATAATACAATATCTAGATTTGATGGTAAGTTACAAACAATGACACAGCAAAAGAATGTATGACACAGCAAAAGAATGTAAAATGAAATATTTGCCAACATTAGGAAACGTTAGCTCCGCAAATACCGTGCAAGATGCAATCAGTAAAATTTACTAAAAATTGGCCCATACCGATAGCTTTCAAAAAAGAAATTAAAATTTTTCTTCGCATACACAACGTTGTATTTCTATTTAGTTTCTTGAATAAATGGCTCCATGTGCATGCCTCAAATCAGTTCTCGAAGTTCTGGTGTTGATGAATCTATTTGTTTTCAGTTTTAACTTCCGAAAACTTTTGCTCTAGAACTTCGAAAACTGACTTAGACGTGCACATGATTCGTATGGGCGGATCCACTTTTCCAAGAAACTAAATTCGGTAAATGTCTTCCGAACAAGACAAGCAGTATATCAAAAAACCAATCCACTGTAAGCTTTCTCGAAAGCTATTGGGAACAGGCCAATTTTTAGTAAATTTTACTGTGATTGCATCTTGAACGGAATTTGAGTGAAAATAACGTTCAAAAATGTTTGCAAATATTTTTTTTTCCTTCTTCATTTTTTCACTGTTTCGGTGCTTATAACTTGCCATCAAATCCACAGATTGTAATACAATTGATGTCATTTTACAGGATTTTTCTGCTCTAGCTAAATATGGGGTTACTTTTTGTCTAGCGTGTTTAGATATTTCAGAAATGAGGCATGTGATGGAGATCACATATCTAATTTTAATAATCATTTAATTTGGATTTGTTTAATGTAATCTATCCAAAATCAAGAATTCTAAATCTTTTCCGTTCTCATTTTTCTGCTATTTCGGCTTTTAAATCTGTATATTCGCTTTTACCGTATGCATTATTCTTAATTGTTTATTCCTCTACATCAGACCTGGCGGCGGCGTCCTGAGCTAAAAATAGATTATATTACGTCCGTTTGCAATCGCAACGAACTTTTTGCTTGCCCTCTTGGCATCCTGCTGGCGTATGTTATTTTCTGTTGCCCTGTCTCATCTTTAAAATTATTTGCTCGCGATTCCGTCACTTTATTTTTATTGGATTAAGTTTTAGGGTTGCTCTGGAATTGGCGTTATTTATCTCAGCCAAGTGTATGTTCTCTCTAATGTGTAATTCTCTGCTGGCGTAATTTTCAATTCATTCCATCTAATTTCACTGTCCATATAGGATGTATTTTTAATTCGCTGAGCAGCCACCCCCACCTCCATCCGTTGTAATAAGTTTATGTTTCAATAGTATCTTTTAAATAAAATAGTTTTAAGCACTTAATGTCTTTTTTTCTTTATTGCAACTAAGTGCATCGAACCCAGATTTCTAACCGTAACAACGCAGTTTAATTATTTTAAATATCTTAAGCAATAATCAACATCGCAAGGCATTTACTAAAAATTGGGCCCATTCTGATAGCTTTCGAAAAAGCTTACAGTGGGTTGGTTGTTGGTGTATATTGTGGTCTTGTTCGGAAGAAATTTACGAAATTTAGTTTCTTGGAAAACTGGCTCCACCCATACGAAATCATGTGTCCGTCTACGTCAGTTCTTGAAGTCCAAGAGCAGGAGTTTTCGGAAGTTAAAACCCGAAACAAACAAATTCAGCAACACGAGAACTTCCAAAATTGTCTGGTGGCGTGCACAAAATCTGGATGGGCGGAGCCACTTATTCAAGAAACTAAGAAATTCAATGTTGTGTAGCGAAGAAAATTTTAATTTCTTCTGAACTAGGCAACCGATATATAAGTTCACTGTAAGCTTTTTCGAAAGCTATCAGAATGGGCCAATTTTTAGTAAACTTTACTGATTGAATCTTCCGTGGTATTTGCGGAATTAACGTTTGAAAATGTTGGCAAATATTTCATTTTACATTCTTTTACTGTTTCATTGCTTGTATGTGACTTACCATGAAATCTAGATATTGTAACGCACCTGATGTCATTTTATAGCAGTTTTTTTTTCTCTTTCTAAATATGGAGTTTCTTTTTGACTAGCGCCTTTAAAAACTTCAGAAATGGGGGATTTACCGCAGTTTTGAACTTTTTCATGCTATCCGTGATAATGGGAAAACTGTTGAAGATAGACCAGGGGTTCTATGTTGATTTGTGCTATACATGAGATCTTCTACTCCCCGCCCCCCCCTGAAATATTTTACAAGTGTTTAACCCTTTAACGGGCAGTGTTCCCTCTCTGGGAATACCAAACTCTGACGTTTTGACTGTTGCCAGTCACGAAGAATAGATTGGATTTCTATAAAAATAGTGGCGGGTGACAGAGCTCATCCAGAATCCTTTACATTTTAGCACGTCATTTCCCGTAAAAAAAATTGTCACGATTATTTTTAACAGAACTGGCATCTGCTGAAAAATGGAAGAATGCGAGAACAGCTGGATAGATTGCCCAATGCTGAAAAAAGGGCAGCCGTTGCCATCACTCCACTTAACTACCAGCAAGATGGCGGACGATCGAAACGTTCATCGCGTGCCACCAGGCGCGCACACCGGATTTTTGGCTGGGGGGGGGGTGTCCAAATTTTACAGTTTGGGGGGAGGGTGTCCAACTTTTAGGGATGTTCCAGATTGACAAAAATCAGTGATGAAAGAACTCGTTTTCATTAGATGGAATTCATAAAAACTCCTCCCATCCAGTTCCCTAAGAATACACTACACAATACAATAGGAAGCAAAATAACAGTTGTACAGTTTTGAGAGCAAGATGGTGTTTTATGTTCGCTTTCAGTTCGTTTTTGAAAAGTTGAGGAAAACGAGAAAAAAATTAATTTTTTTATTTATTAGAACTGAATTTATTGCTACCTTTTTTTGGAATCATTTTATTTAATATAGGTATAGGGTAATAATCAATCGAAAAAAAAATCAAAGCCGATGGGGGGGGTCCAGACCCCCTGGACCTCCCCCTTGTGTGCGCCACTGCGTGCCACAGATCTAGAGACCCTTTTGTGACGGCAGCTGGCTGTGCGCGCCCTTTTTTCAGCATTGGGAAAGGGCTGCGTCTCAAAGGGTTAAGAGTATATTAAGTTTAGAATATTTTGTAAGCCAAATTTCATGGGAAAAAAAATGTTTTTTTCATTTTCGCATTGCAAAGAGGGGAAAAGCAGCAATCTCGGAGGCGGTACTGATTGAATCTTGAAGGCGGAGACATCTTTGCAGGATCTGAATGGTTGGTCTTGCTTTGTTTGGCAGGCATTTTCCGTCTAAGTTGCAAAAGCGTCTGGTTTCAAGAAGACCACAGAGTAAAAATAAAGCGGAGTAGACACTGTAATGGCCGTGCCTACCCGTAAGTGGCAGTGATTGTTTTGTGTAACAGATGGCGCAGTTTAATCACTATCGAAGAAGGGTTAAATGCCAGTGAACCTGATATCACCTGTAGTTCACGCTCATTACTTTCATTTTTATCATTTTAACCCTTTAAGGCGAAACCCTTTCCCAATGCTGAAAAAAGGGAAGCCGTTGCTATCGCTCGACTTAACTACCAGCAAGATGGCAGACGATTGAAACTTTCATCGCGTGCCACAGATCTAGAGACCCTTTTCTGACGACAGCTGGCTGTGCCTTCTCGTGGAGCTATGTTACCTGCAACTATTTTTATAGAAATCAAATCTATTTTTGTGACTGGCAACAGTCAAAACGTCAGAGTTTGGTGTTCCCAGAGAAGGAACACTGCGCGTTAAAGGGTTAAAAAGAAAGAGAAAAGAGACTGAAGTTTCAATCGATACATTTTAGAGATAACCAAGTAATAGATTAAGTTTAGAGGTTCAGTATTTTAGAGAATCAGGTCAGGTCTTGTGATAAAGTCTGACATAGGGGACGGGGGGGTTAAACTTTAGAGAAAAAAAGTCACGTAATTTATGGAAAACCCTTACATAAATAAAGTAAAAATAAATAAAGTAAAATAAAAAGTAAAAATTAGTAACTAAATTGTAAATTTCCATAAGTAAGATCTTCAACACCACAAAATACTTGTAGTTTTAATAAATATGGAATTTTTATCAACCTGACTCTTTAGAGAAAGTAAATACTATATTTCTATAATGTAGTAGATACTTTCTCAGGAATACTTTAAATTAAGCGGTGGCATGTGTTTGTGTACAGTGGCGTAGCCAGAAATTTTTCATGGGGGTGGGGTTACGACTACTGTAACACACATACATGCATACATGTGTGTGGGTTACGACTACTGTAACTTGCATACATGTGTGTGATAAGGGAGTGAAGAATGTACATTTTGTATGGCAAACAATTCCTCATGGGGGGGTTATGACCCCCCTAACACCCCCTTCCCCCCACCACCATCACCATGGCTACGCCCCTGGTTTGGGAAAAGTAGTTCCGCTAAATAGGGGTTGTTTCTACTGAAAAATTTTAATAAGAGCTTCTGAAGTTTCTATCAGTGGGAAAGTACTTTTTAGTGTACCTTATAACAACGAAATGTTTTTTTTTTTTTGTACTACATCGCTGTGACAAAACAAAGATTTTCTTGCAAAGAGTATCTGCCTAAAATCCTTTGTGTCACTCTTTCTGAAGAAAACATTAGAAAATTCTATTTGTTTTCAGAACTGACTTTTTTCTTCCCTTAATAAATTACATTTTCTTTATAGAATGTGCTCTGCATATGAAGATGCAGCTGTTTTTTCTGTTCTTTACTTTTTTTGTGAACTAAAGAAAAAGACTTTTACGAAATTGAATACAAAATGTTTCCTGAAAAAGATGAACTTTTCGAAGAATTCTTTATGTGCACAAGAGAATTTTTACAGGAGTTTAAATGTTCATTCTTTAATAATGCAGAAGAATTTCTTGTCTTTCTGTATTTGTGTATACTGCACAAAAAAAAGTTTTAAATAGAGTATTTGTCTTTTGATATCAACTGTGTTTTGGAGATAAAATATAGTTGTGATAGGTAATGGGGTAAAATATAAAATAGAAGATATTTATAAAAGAATTTCATTTGTATAGCATTTATTATTTTGCTCTATAATAAGCAAATTATATAATATATATTTTTAATTATATATTACAATTTTAAGCTTTGTTTCATGATAAAAAGAATGTAACTATATATTATTATTGAATCCATATGGAAAACAAACAGAGCTTGGAGTTTATAGTTTTCTTCCCAATATTGCACAGATTCTACAATCATTACAAGTTTATGATCATGATTAATTTACTTATCATGATTTCGTCAAGATAATCGCTTTAACATCTATTTTGAAACACCCGGAATATATATAAATATAATATAGATAGATATTTGTATGAAGATTAAAAAACTTGGTTTTCTCCTAGGAAAAAGAAACCAAGGAATTCTACACGACTATTTATTCCTTAATATTTCTCTGAATGTATTTGATGGAGGTGAATTAGCTACGGAAAAAGAAAGATATCGATTGTCTAACTCCCTGGAAGAGAAGATAAAATCTTTTGGTCATTTTATTTTTTTCCATTGGAAGAGGAATGAAACCGACATTACGTAGCGAAATAATTATTAGCTGTAAAAATTATTTATTCTTCTTATTTTCCGACCGCCCATTTAGTGTAGTGGCTATCGAGCCATTCTACTACTCCTTGGGTCCGGGTCGTATTCGTAGGATTGGCTTGAATGTTTGTATTTTACCCTTTTAGGCAGCGTTTCTCAACCTGTGGGGCGCGCGCTTGCAGGGGGCGGGGCGAAAAAGCCAATAGTGTTGCATGTTTTTAATAAAAATCATCTTATTTATTCTCATTTTTACTCCCAAATATATCCATTTTCGCTTAAAATGTTCATTCAAACTTTACTGATAATATTATTTTGTAGAAAATTCGGCTAAATGTTCATAGTTAAAGTTCATTATTATTTAGTTCATTAAAAAACTGAATGTATGCTGAAAAATGTGAGGGGGGGCACCACCGTAAGTTAGCCTTTTGTGGGGGGGGGGCGACGTTAAAAGGTTGAGAACCGCTGCTTTTAGGGATATTAATTTCCAGCCTTAACAAATGGCAATTACGTTCTGCAGCACCGCACGTTCAAGGCACAATGTGTCCTAGTATGCGACTCTAAAATAAACGATTCTACTCTAAAAGATTTTTTTTTCAACTCAAATTTATATTTTGTGCTTTTTAGTTCCAAATGAAACACATGATTTATTTGTAACTAAAAAGCACAGCTTTGTGTTTTTAAAGTGATACCAAGACACGATGACAGCTTTCCAGAAAATGATTTATTTCTTAAAATAAACTTTTACTTATTCGACTAAGTCGAGATTCGAAGTCCGGACGTGTGCGTTAGAAGTCCATGCCCAATCCACAGGACACCATTGGACTTGAGACAGCCTAATCAGAAGTAAGGTTGAAATGGTGAGGTCTTATATTTTAGCGTGACACCAAGGCACGATGACAAATTCAATTTCAATTAAATGCTTCTAATCACAAGTTTAGAAAGTCAAAGATTCATACTATCCAAATATAAATTAAATCCCAATAAAAATTCGCCGCCAACTGTTTACTTTTAAGGCCTAATTTATCGAAGTTGGCTTTTAAAATGCTAATCTGGTAACCTGGGCCAGACTAAGACATTTAGTCATTCCACTACTAGTCATTCTAACTCACTACTAACCACTACTACATTCCGCACATTCTAACTCACTACTAACCACTACTACATTCCACACATTCTAACCACTACTAGTCAGTCCACTACTAGTCACTACTAAGACCACTTATAGTCATTCGGTACAAGTATTTCTTCGCTGTGGCGTACATAAGGAGGGGAGGAGTTTAGCTTCAAACTCTCTTTTGCGCAAAAACTTTTAACTTAAAAGTTCGCAAATTTTTAATGTAGAAGTTAAGCTTCAGAATTTAATGACGTCACGTCCATAGATACTCCACGGTGGAAGGCTTCCGATTTCAACATGATATTTGTTTTATCCATGAATACAATGTAAACAAATGCTTTTGCTCAGTGGTATGTGCTGTCAAAGTGCATTTCTTTATCTATTTTCAGTACTGTTAAAGATTTAGCATAGCACAATTGTTTTAAGAATAGAAGCTAAACTATTTTAATCATTCAGGGGGCCCTAGGCCGCGGCTTAGTTTGCCTGTGCGGTAATCAGGGCCTGCTGGTAACCCTGCGCCATAGCGTGAACACCGAGAGAAAGGCCTGCTGGTTTACGAAGTGAGCCATGCTACGCAGCCTGTGTGTCACCATGGATAGTCATCACTTATCATTATTGGCGCACAGAGGATTTTCTTTTGGAGGGGGTCCAACCCATGACACCAAACACCACGACTGATCTTGTGTGTGTGTGTGTGGGGGGGGGGGGTCAAGATGGTGCAAAGCACGTGGGCAGCCAAATTTAAGGGTGCGAAGAAGAAAAATTTAAACCATAAGCTTTGCAAAAAGGGATTGCCTATTTTAATTTCCCGGTTGGCGGAATACGATCAAGAAACGGTTCTGACAACCAGTGGAGAAAATGCGTAAGAAAATGTTTTATCGTGACCATTTTTTTATAGACCGTTCCGCTCTTCAATTTTCTTGTATGGTTTTTATTAATTTTTCTTAACTGGTAAAAACCAGAATTTGGTGGTAACGTGTAACATAGAACGTGTGTTAAAATGTCAAGAATTACATGATGATTTGATGAAGTAAAGTTGATAGCTCTTATGGGAGGGGTCCAGACACCCCTGGACCCCTCCCTTGTGTGCGCCAATGTTTATCATTTTATCATGTTCATCTCATCACCATGGATATTGTCTATCAATAAACATAGTTAACATAACATAATGTTTAAAAGTTTAAGAATTGACATTTTATAAGTTCAAGCGTGAACAGACTGTAAATAGCTTAAGCTATTTAAAATTATTAAATTAATTGAATTAAAAATTTAGTATAAATCGTATAATTTTATTGAATGTTTTTCCTGATTCTTCAGTAGTATTATTTAAAACTTTCGCATTCATTTTGTAGTCAGAACACTGCACGCAACAATTTGATGTTTATAAATCTTAACTTACACTTATATTAAGTATACATACATTTTTTTCTTTTTGAGTTAAAGTGCATGACATAAAAAATAGATGCTGCACTTTATTTCTAAATTATCTCAGCTTTCATGTCAGCTAAATACGTCCCTTGACAAAAATGTTTGAATTCCAAGCGAATAGTTTCAGGCATAAATCTTCATTATTCTTGGCAATATTAAGAAACATATTTTTTTAAATGCTGTTGAACAGTACATTTTTTCTAGTAGCTATTCCGCTGTTTGTTTAGAAAGATTTTTATATTTAACTTGCAATTTTTTTGTTCAGTGCAGTTATATGTTTTATGTTTTAGACATGAATAAAAATAAATCTAGACGGGAAGAGCTGTAATCTTAGATGCATTTTTCTCTGGGGTAAAATAAAACGTTTAAAAAACTAATTTTGTATATGACTACATTTAAATAATTTTCTTTTTTGCGTGTGTGTGTGTGTATTGAGATTGAATTTAAGTATGAAAAATACTTTTATGCATGTTTAACGTCGGTTTTCATGAGTTAACATGAATTTAATGAAGTAAAGAGTGCAGATAATTTTTTTTTTCTGCACAGGAATTTAACAACATAATTTGGAAGATTAAATAGCCGAAATGAAAGAAGTTTTTTTAAACTTTTGTATAGAAAATGCTTTAAAATGAGACGTGAATATACGACGCGAATAAAACAGCCTTTGCATAGAGCGCTATATTAAGCAATGTAATGGGAATATTATTTACATGTTCAATAAGAACGGCCCTTGCTGTGCAACTGCGAATATAAATCGATTGTCAATAACACGTGTGGGTAACCTCCGGCCTGCGGGCCCGATGTGGCCGGCAAAGGCTTTTGATCCGTCCCGCGGAACATATCAAAACCTATATAAGCCATTTGAAATCCCTTATAAATCCCAATTATACGTCCCGCGACAACATTAACTTTCTAAAGTTTGGCCCGCGACTCCGCTAATATCCTTAAATTTGGTCCGCAAAGGTTGCCCGTACCTGGTCTATAATATAAATCGATTATCTAGAAAAGTATAAATGTTATTGTTAGGTATTGTTGATTATACCCTGTACCCTACAAAATGGGGGATATGGAGTACCTAAAAGACAATTGATGAAATACCCCCTCCCGCCCCAATACATTGCTTTTTGCATAATAATAATGTCTCCGTAGTGTGTAATCATTTTATGAATCTGTTTCGACCAAAGCAAAATTAATTTATTTTAAGAAGTTTCTACAGCTGGTTCTCATAGTTGAAAACAATCTGCAGGGTATTTCCTTGTTCTATCGACAAACTGAGAGGGCTGACAGCTGAGCTCATGTGACGCACAAACAGGGGCGGCCCAACATGGTAAGCATCACATGGGGGCGCCATCTTCGAACTCAAAAACTGAGAAAATCTAGTGCATAAAAGGGGGCGCTTTTTTACGTTTGACGGGTGGCATGTACCCTAGGACCGCCCCTGGGCAAAAATGAACTCAAGGCAAAATCTAATGTTCATCTGAAATTTTAATTGGCGATTCTGAAAACAACGTTCAATAGTCAAAATTTACTAAAAACTGACACATTCCAATAGCTGTAGAATACGTTTACAATGGACCATATCGGTAGTCTAGTTTAAGAGAAATTGAAACGAATGTTTGTTACAATCATTAAATTTCCAGTTTTATGATAATGATGCTCCACCCATGGTTCCGCCCCTGAGCTTAGGAATTTTTATAATCAAAACATAAATGAATGCATATCATAATTACAATACAGATAAAAATTTGCACATTTTTTCTTATAAATGAGCTGTATATTGATGCACATAAATATGGTCAGAAGTGAATTATTTTACTCGGGAGGCGGTGAAGTGGGCGGAGCCTGATTCTTAAGAAACACGAAATTTAAGGATTACAGTAATATTTTTCTTTAAATCCTCCGGAACTGGATAACTGGTGGACCAGCAGTCGCGGATTAATGCAAGTTTGTCGGGGGGGGGGGCGGTTAGTTTGTCGGGGGGGCGGTCAGTTAGAAGATTGACATATATATCCATTTTATGGAAGTAAAATAGGATCTTTTACATTCATTTCTCTTTTCCGCCCCGCCTTTTAATCCGCCCTTGTGGACCAGTTTAGCAAATTGCGCCTATTAAACGTATCTAGGATGGTGTTTGCAGTATTGCCAGTTAAATACATGCGCGAATATTTGATTTCGCATTTATTTATTGTTTCAACGCTGATAACTCGTCGCTAAATTTTGCAGACAATCACAATTGGTATTGTTTTATTGGATGTTTTCCGTTCTTTCTTAATATGTGCTAATTTTTATGTAGCGTCATTAGAAATTTCAGAAATGGCGAAACCGTAGAATTCAGAGCTTTTCCATTCAATCCTCAATAACTGTAAAACGGTTCGAGATCGGAGATCAGCCTATTACCCCACCTCCATGAGTTTGTCAGTACGATAAAGAGATGCCCTGTATATAGTACGAATTTCCCCTTTTTCAACGAATGCGAACAGAGTAGCTCACATAACTGAGAGTTTATGAGCAGTGATTCATTTAACCCTTTAAGGCGCAGTGATCCCGCTCTGGGAACACCAAACTCTGATGTTTTGACTGTTGCCAGTCACGAAGAATAGATTGGATTTCTATCAAAATAGTTGCGGATGACAGAGCTCCACGAGAATCCTTTAATTTTGAGCGCGTCCTTTCCCGTACAAAAAATGGTCACGATTACTTTTAACAGCACTGACATCTGCTGAATAATGGAAGAATGCGAGAACAGCTGGATAGATTGACCAATGCTTGAAAAAGGGCAGCCGTTGCCATCGTTCTACTTAACTACCAGCAAGATGGCAGACGATGGAAACGTTCATCGCGTGCCATAGATCTAGAGACCCTTTTCTGACAACAGGTGGCTGTGCGAACAGAGTAGCTCACATAACTGAGAAATTATGAGCAGTGATTCATTTAAAACTTCTTATAAATAAACTGTCTTATTTGTTTTAACTTATATTCCATTCGTCGCAAAGGCGAAGGGCGGCGATTCCCTTTCTCTGTCCACCGTTGCTTTCGAGCTTGTATATTTTTATGCTTTATTTTCTTTCTTTTTTTGTTTATTATTATTGTACGTTTTATTATTGTACATTATTATTATTATTACAGTCTGTCATTCTTAATTTTGAGGTATAAGCTGTCGTGTTTCTAGAGTTATTTTCTATTTAGAGTCATCAACAGTGCCGTAATCGTTTTCATGTGATAGATCATTTTCCTTTCATTACAGCCAGGCATTTGTTTCGCAGCTTAAAAATTTAATCAGTTGAAAAGCTATTTAACGGTCGAAATTTAAACGTGCTATTTCGATTGCTGTATGAATTTGATGACATTTATATATACACAGGGGGGGCAGGGGCGTAGCCAGAAAATTTTCATGGTGGTTACGACTACTACAACTCATATATATGTATACGTGTGTGTGATAATGAAGTCAAGAATATACATTTTGTATGGTAAAAAATTCCTCATGGGGGAAATGACCCCCCTAACCCCCCCCCTTGGCTACGCCCCTGCAGGGGGTTATAATTAAACTTCCCCTGTAAACAGCATTCTGCAGCTGTAACCGGTGAGCAGATTTCTGCCAAATTTGGCATATGGACTTGTACACGAGATGCACTCAAGGGAATTTTTTTAGAACGCTTAGTTAAAACACTAGATGGTCTACTAGATGGCACTTTGCATGGTGAAATCAGCTCAAATATTACCCAGAATAGTGAATACCGAAAAACTATTGAATAAATGTTCAAATTGTTTGTATATTTCGAATTAGCCAATTCCATCGTTAAATGTGCCGTTTTTTTTATGCAAAATGCCATCTAGTGGACATTTTTTAAATTACTTTTTTTTTTCCCCTCGAACTTACTTGAAAGGGCATATCATGTCTAGCCAATATACCAATTTTGGCTATAACCCTTTCGCCCGTTTTAGCAATAGAGCACTGTTCATGGGGGAAGTTTAATTATAATCACCCTGTGCATTTGCATTTTTCTAAGTATCTTCTTAAAAAACTCATCTACCGTTTCCTTTGGGTTACTCGAAGTAGTGAAATACAATTGACTTCCGTTATTTAATCTTAAACAAGTAATATATATATAAAAAAAATTAAGTCAATTCGTACTATATATATTAATATATCTAATAGGAATTGACTAAAAAGTAACTCTAGTAGGTATTGACTATAAAATCTAGTGCGAAGTCAATTCCTACTTAGGTCAGCAAAGAAAAGATTTATTTTAGTTACTTTTTATTAAACTTAATTACATTTAATTAATGAATTAACATTGGAAAAAAACTATTTGAATTTGAATGGATGAATAAAAAGTATTTTATTAACGACGGAAAATTTGAATAAGATACATATATAAATATATATAGGGAAAGTGTGAACTAGTAGTAGGAATTGTAAAAAAAAAAAAAAAAAGAAAAAGAAAGAAAGAGAGAGAGAGATGCACAGTTAGATGTTACTATAGTTCTAAAAAGAAAATTTCAACATTCTACGGTTAAAAGTTCTAGAATTGTGCGAAATGCGAAATAATTTTTGGAGCCAAATGTGGTCATAGTTCGGCAAAACTCGCTAAGGTCGACGACAAATGGCGAGGTTTTGGGCATGGAACAAATGACTGACTACCACCAAATTTGGCAAAACTCGCTAAGGTCGATGACAAATGGCGAGGTTTTGGGCATGGACCAAACAATGACTGACTACAGAGATAATATAAAGATGTCCATATGCATTAATGTATTGAAATTCTTTTGGGCGGCCCTGTAGATAAACTATCCAGTCGAATTGGACCGAATTGGCAGGTGCACAACTAGATGTTACAACAAGCCTGAATATAAAGTTTCGACATTCTGCGTCTAATAGTTTTTGAGATATGCGAGTTTAATGAATTTCGGCCCATAGAGTGTGTAATGTATTTCGAATATTTTGGGCGGTCCTGTAGATAAATTATATAGTCGATTGGGACCAAAATTGTATTAACATCAAGTGTGATCCACTACAAGTTTAAAAACATGTATTTGAACTTGAGTGGATGAATAAAAAAGTATTTTATTTGCGAATGAAAATTTGTACAAGATATATATAGGGAGAGTGTGACCTAGTAATAAGAATTGAAAATAAAAAAAGTGTGAAAAAGAAAATAATAACATTTAGCATTAAACTAATACATAAACGTTAAGAAATGCCATGATACTCAACAATACCCAAGAATCTTGGTTCCTGATGTTGATTTCATGCGTTTGAACGTTTTGGAGATTTTTAAACTTTGCTGTTTTTATTGGCGTATTAATGGGCGTGGCCAGAAAAATAAAGCTGAGCGATTCTCTTGTGAAGGTCATAGCGGTATTTCGCCTCCTCCAATGTTCTGATGAATGGTATAGGAAAACTTATTTTATTACCTTCCCACACTTTTGCGGAGTCACAGATTTTTATAATTCTTAGTACGTTATCCCTCTATTGTTTGAAATACATTAAAAATTGATTCGGTACATAAAACTCCGTTGTTTGTCAAAATAGTTACGCCGATAAAACATTAAATAAGGCATTCAAATCAAAATTCTAAGATTCCTTGTTAACCCCTTAAATATCTATTATTTTCAAGAACACGCTCACAAAATTTTCTATTTTTTTTATTCCAGAAAATTGTATAAAAATAAATGCATGTACAATAGATATATTCATTTCAAGGTTTTGGACATTCTTTTTTTAGAGCGGAAGGGATAAAAAGAAATGTTAAATTTTGAAAAAGCCAACATTTAGAGTTATTGTGATTGAATGTGTGTTTTCTAGTAAGCAGGGAATCACTAAAATTATATGTTTTAAATACTAAAGGAGACTTTTATTAAGCTTAAAAATACTGACGCGATTACCATTCTTCATAAAGTAAAGAAATATTTGTAAAGATTTCTTTGAACTTAACTACAAAAAGTGAGCCAAGATTGCAAAATGCATATCACGAATCCTAACTAATATTATAAATGCGAAAGTGAGTTTGTTTGTTTGTTTGTTTGTTTATGACGTTTTCACGCCTAAACCACTGAATCGATTAGAATGCATTTTGGTTTAGATGGGACCCTGGCGATGGTTATAGGCTACTTAGAATTTTGGATTTTTAATTACTTTTTAATTATTAATTAAAAACCGTTTTTACATTGCCATGCTTGGCGAGTTTCGCCCGTATCAAATGATTCATGTTTTGAGCTAACCAGAATGCTATTACTTCAATAAAGAAGCGCGTGCATGTGAGAAACATTAAATACCACGGAAATTATGCCAGTTTTATGCCAAATATATCTATCTCAAATAATAAAAATGAATGTTCTCCAGACAAATCTACAGAAAGCAGAGCTTTGAAAATTTGAGCATCCCTGGGGCCATGACTTCGGTAAAGTGTACCTGAGGCTCAGAAATTTTAATTACTTTTCTAACTATTAATTAATAGTTAGAAAAGTAATTAAAACGTTATCGCCATAAAAGTAAATATCAAAAACCGTTTTATCGCCCGCAGAAAATGATTTATGCTTTTGAAATAAAGCAGAAATTCTATTTGCAAAAATCACATGCATTTGGAAAACATAAATTGGTATGGAAATTATGTTGATTTTACGCCAAATTAAAAAGCATAAATAAAGAAAAGTGTACTTACGTATTATCCCGGCGATCCGCCAAGACAAGCGATTTTTTGCCGAGATAAATGCCGGGCACATGAAATTATTAATGGTTTTGAATACGATAGGCAACAGTTTGGCAACTCATTTGACGAAAAAACAGTTTGGCGGGAATCACCGCCGGTATAATACGTAAGTACCAAGAAAAGTCCAGATGTGTTTCTCAAAGTTCGTAAATTACCAAATCCTACAAATAATATAAATGTGTACGTTTATGTGTTTGGATGTTTTTGACTGAATCACACAAAAATGGTTGGAAAAATTTGTAATGAAGATAGCTTATGCCCTGCTTTAACATACAGGCAACCTTTCAAGCATATAGCATAAATAATTCTTTTACAAAGACACTCAAAATAATGCTAATACATTGCGCTCTATGGAAACTTTGTAGCTACTAAACCGATTTTAAAACTCTTGATTGAAAGTCCTAGGCCTATATGGTCCTATCCCTATAGTGTCCTAGGCCTATATGGGGAATTCCTCTGTGTGGAATTTTCTAAGGGATCCTAGCCCGTATTTTTGCGAGGTTTTTGAAAAAAAACGCGGAAAACTGCGAGCGGCTAGGTCGACAGGCGCGATCGGGGTTTGAACCTGGCGCCTCCCGCCTTCCAATTTTGAGAGCAGAACCTCTTAGACACTGGGGGGACCCTGAGTGTTATAGGCTACCTTTTATGCATATACCACAAATAGTTCTTTTACAGGGATACTCATAAGAATTACATTACGCTCTATGTGTATCTCTGTAAGTACTGAACCGACTCCAAAACTTTTTTCACTGATAGTAAGCTACACTACTCTTGAGTATTATAGGCTAAAATTAATGCATGTAGCGCAAATAGTTCCTTTACAGGAACACTCAAAATAATTCTAATACATTACGCTCTATGGGTATCTCTGTAACTATAGAACCGATTCTAAAACTTTTTCGCTAATAGAAAGCTGCACTATTCCTGATTAACATAGGCTAAAATTCATGCATATAGCATAAATATTTCTTTAACAAGAACACTCAAAACAGTTCGCAAATACTGTCGTACTTGTCTCTATTCGCCAAATGCCTGAAAAAAAAATTAAATTTAGTAATTCCACATACTCTGTTATTTTAAATGAAGTATACTACCATGCATTATACTTCATTTAAAATAAGTAAAAGGCAAATGACATTTAAATGCAGTTTCTTTAGTCGCAAACATATGTGTTATTCACACACGCTTCGTTTCTCTCGGGACCTAATTCTAAAACCGACGCGGACGAAGTCGCGGGTAGCCGCTAGTGCACATACATATTTAAGTACTCTACCATCTTTTTTAAATTAATTATCGCCAAACTAAGTTAAAAATTGCCTGGTACTGTCATCTGTTGTGCAAAATGAGATATAACAAAATATGTGTATGAGAATGGAAATGCTCTAATCTTTCTATCGCATAACTTTTTTAATACTATTACCGGAAGTATCACGGGCACGAGAAATAGAGGTAGAAAGCTTAGCCCGTGATTTGGAGCGAGAAGGAAGGGGGCCAAAGCACTCTTGTTTTTTGCGTAGTGGATGGTTCAGAAAAAAAAATTCAATGATGCAGGCAGAATGTCTTTTTTGCTTCCTTTTTACTTTCCGAACATGTACCATGTAAGGAAAGTATTGTAATCATGAAAAAATTCGAATTCGAGATTTTGGTGTACGTTTAGAGGGCTTCTGAATTCATTTATGTTATTTTTAAGAGATGTATGTATGTATGTGTGTATGTGTGTGTGTGTGTGTGTGTGTATGTGTGTTTGTGTGTATGTGAGTGAACACGATAGCTCCTGAACGGGGCATGCGATTGAGCTCAAATTGGGTATATATGTTATAAACCACCGTCGCAAGACCGGCATTGATTTTGGTGTGTATAGGACTTACAGTTTTTCTACAGGGCTACGACCAAGATTTCTTTTACATTATGGCCTATGGGTGGAAATTCTTGAAAGTGCGCTAGCGTTTAAACGGTACATTAGATTGAGCTCAAATTAGGTATATATGTTATAAACCGCCGTCGCAAGACCTGTATTGATTTCGGTGTGTATAAGACTTATAGTTTTTCTACAGGGCTACGACAAAGATTTCTTTTCCATTATGGCCTATGGGGGAAAATTTTGGAAAGTGCGCTAGCGTTTAAACGGTACATTCGATTGAGCTCCAATTGGGTAGTACATGTTATAAACCACCATCATGAGACCGGTATTGATTTTGATGTGTATAGGACTTACAGTGTTTCTACAGGGCTACGACAAAGATTTCTTTTATTACATTATGGCCTGTGGGGAGAAATTCTTCAAAGTGCGCTAGCGTTTAAACGGCGCATTCGATTGAGCTTCAATATGGTATATATGTTTGAATTATACATGAATCAAAATTTATTTAAATGCTTCGTAATGATCTTAATCGTAAGTGTTCGGAAAGTCGAGTGGAGTCACTCCAGATTTTTTTATGAATGCATTTAAATTTACAAAACAAGTCAATATTTTATCGAGTAAACTTTGTTCGTTAGAAGAAAGCTGCATGACCCTCTGCAGACCTTTCCCCCCTTATGATTCCACCAATGGCTTTGTTAATCTTTCTGTATTAATTATCGGAAAATAGAGTAGAGTCCTACTATACCGAATATCCACCTATTTAGAACAGAGTTCGGGAAAAAATACCGATTTTTTTTAAACTTAGAATTGTTCGCGAAAAAAAAAACATACATTTATTTACGCCTGAAACTTTCCGAATTTTCACTGAGCCTGTCCAAGAGGCGATCACGTTGTAAAGAGTTTGGCAATAGCAGATGTCTCCGCAGATGTGATGATTTAACCCTTTAACGCGCAGTGTTCCCACTCTGGGAACACCCAACTCTGACGTTTTGACTGTTGCCAGGCACGAAGAATAGATTGGATTTCTATAAAAAATAGTTGCGGGTGAGATAGCTCCACGAGAATCCTTTACTCCTTAGCACGTCATTTCATTCTGAATCGTAAAAAAATGATCACGATTCTTTTTAACAGCACTGACATCTGCTGAAAAATGGAAGAATGCGAGAACACTGCTGGTTAGATTGCCCAATGCTGAAAAAAGGGCAGCCGTTTGCCATCGCTCGACTTAACGACCAGCAAGAGGGCGGACGATCGACACATTCATCGCATGCCACAGATCTAGAGACCCTTTTTTTTGCCGCAGTTGGCTGTGCGGCACAGCCAGCTGTCGCCAGGCACAGCCATAGAAAATTAAGCCAGAGAGAATTATAAAAATTAGAACAGAATTATAAAAATTAACAGAAAATTAAAGCCAGAGAAAAATTATAAATATTATTTTAAACTTTAAAAAGTTTTTAAGTTGTAAGGCCGTATACGAATTGCGGGTTAAGAACAGTATTTGCAGTCACTGTGTTGTCTGTGCTTGAAGATATCCGGCAGAGTGAAATTTTTCATGGTTGAGAGGAACAGGTGTTAAGTTATTTTGTACAGCTACTGTGGCTGTAAATTGATGATGTGCTTCGAAAAGCTCAATTTAGGTGATCGCATTCTAACGTTGTAGTTCAGTGAGTAATAGTTTACTCAATATAACGTTACTGTCAGTATATGGATGAAATTTTGACGACAGATAGTTCCATAATCTTGCAGTAGAGTTCTAGAGAAGCTATTGGCTAACGATAAATGCCACTGAAAAGATACACTAAGATTATAAAGGTTTTATGTATTTCATTACTGAGGTTTTATGTATTTCATTGCTGTCTTTGAGTTTGCTTTGAAGAGTGATTTCATATTTTGTTACACTACAAACTGTTTTCGTAGGGTCATATTGCTGTTTTTTTTCACTACAACATATGCAGTTTTAAATTTACAACAATGGAATTTATCAATAGCTCTTTTAATATTAAAGAGCACTGATTGAAAGGTAATTCTCAAAATAGAGAATTATGTCTTGAACTTTTTACAGTGATTAAAACTACTTTGATACTTAACCAAAAATTCCCATTGTTTATACTAAGAATTGACAGTAGACCCTTTGTTTGGTTGATGGAGGCTTTAAAACTATCTGTAGTATTTCAGTGGTCTATTGGGGTAAGCTGATAAATTCTTAAGCTTAAAAAAGTTAAGTTTTAAATAAAGATAATTAACACATAATTAGAGAAGGCATCATTAAAAAAAAATTACAAGAGAACAGAAATAGTGGAAAATTTGAGAATGCCTTGTTTAAACTATACTGAGCGTTGATTAAGGAAAAACCGATAATAAGATGTTTGGATTAAAACCTGTAAGTTAAAATCCAACTTTTTCATTCCAATATTGGAAGAAATGGAGATCGAACAGTTCTTTTACTAATTCACTATTTTTTTCTGACTAGGGTCGTATAAACTTTAAGAAATAAATTTCAAAAAATTTCTCATGTAACAACTTTTTAAAATTTTTACTAACTCAGTCTAATTATCACCTCTTAGGTATATCATTTAAGTAAAATTTTTTTCACTGATATGTAATTAATACACATTTCCAAAATGATGCGTATAGAGAATTTTGGGGAAACCCGGTATGCATGTGATAGTGAACGTATCTTCTAAAGCTTAAAACCAAAACTTAAAAGTTTTAGAAAAAACGTGGATGCTTTAAATCACAAAGAAAATGATGAACGACCTGTCGTACTTTAAATCGCTCGAAACACCCAAGAGATACGTTAAACTTTCCATGCGATTTCACTTTTACTGAATATTTTGATTTTCTGATGCAGTATAAACGTCAGGCTCTTACTTTGATGAATCCGTTACTGTTACTTGAACGTAAACAGAGTAGTTTAGTTTAAAACGTTTAAAAAGTTTTCAAATTCGAGTCGTTTCCATCTTTTTTCACTTCAATAAATTTCTTTTTTTACTGACAAAAGGTAATATTTTTGGGCCAATTTGAATTAGAGAGTGCATCATTAATTAAAACAAGTTTACAAAAGATCGAAGTGCTAAAATTTTAGGAATCCCTTGTTTAAATGATAGCGAATGTTATTTAAGGTATGGTCGATAATAAGATAAAACCAGTCAGTCATAATGCAACTGTTTTTAGAATGAAGTTCCTTTGGTCATTATTGGCGACAGCTGGCTGTGCGGCACAGCCAGCTGAGTCAAAAAGGGTCTCTAGATCTGTGGCACGCGATAAACGTTTCGATCATCCGCCATCTTGCTGGTAGTTAAGTCGAGCGATGGCAACGGCTGCCCTTTCTTCAGCATTGGGCAATCTATCCAGCTGTTCTTGCATTCTTCCATTTTTCAGCCGATGTCAGTGCTGTTAAAAATAATCGTGACCATTTTTTTGACGGGAAATGACGTGCTAAAATGTGAAGGATTCTCGTAGAGCTATGTCACCCGCAACTATTTTTATAGAAATCAAATCTATTCTTCGTGACTGGTAATAGTCAGGTTAAAGGGTTAAGAGTGGGAAAAGGGTTAAAGGGTTAAGGGTTAGTCGTTAAAGGGTTAAGAGTGGAAACAATAAGGTCCACATAAGGACACCTCTGGAACGAAGAGTTTAAGGATGGCAGACTTGTTGGTTGCATGTTTTTCAACAAGAGCTATGTGCTCCTTAATTTCAAATTTAAGGGCGAGTTTAGTTTGTCCAATAAAAGATAAACCACATTGACAATTGATACTGTAAATTAGAGATGCACCGAAATCGCGGTTGGTATTCGGAATGCTACCTATTCAGCCGACAAAGCGAATATTCGGTTCGGCCGAATACGTGAATATTTGGGAACAGAATATTATCAGGTTGTAACGAAAGTTTTCCGCCAGATTTGCTTGAATCAGCTCACGCAGTACCCAGCTATTGACCTTATATGTCAAGTTTATGCGATGCTTAGCGCCACTATTGGACATGACACTAAAGTCTAACTCTTTTAGCTAGCTCTCGTGGATGAATATTTTATCTCCTTCCACAAATTCTCGTAGGTGGGCCACATCAGCATCAGTAGTCCGGTCAGAGCGCTCTGCTTCTTTAATATCCTAGTCCTCGTTTTTGAACTTTCGGTGCCAAATCTTCACAGTGTCGTATGATACAACAGTAGTACCTTAAGCTGTACACATGATTCAGTGTCATTCTGTAGTGACTTTTGCGACAGACTGAGAGTAAATGAATCAACCTGTAGCGGTAGTCATTTCAGAAACCTTAATCATACGATATGTTTACGGATTTCACAACACAGTGCTCTAAAACAAGTCTTTCTTTCAATACAAATCGTTTTACAAATTGGCAAGACAACGCGAACGTTGTGCAGGCATACTTGGAGTGCGGAAACTTTCGTTCAACATAATAAATATTTAAATATTCAAAATCGGCTCCTAATTCCAATTTAAGAGCTCGTTAAGGTTGTCCCAGGACTCGCGCGTACTCGCATTTTACGCGTAAATCGATATCTTTTGAAAAATTTGACTCTCACTTTTTGAAACTGCGAGTCAAATTTGACTCGCAAAATTTCAGCCATCAGGGCATCATAACGACGTTTGCTCTCTCGTTTTTCTTTTTTCTTCAAAATGGTGAAGCACAAACAATTGTGCAAAAAATTAAAGAAGTTTTGAAAGATCGTGGCATTTCTACCGATAAAATTGGAGCGCTGGCTTCGGATGGAGCAGCCGTGATGATTGGCAAAAAAAAAAAAAAAGGGGGTGGGTGGGTGTTGGTGCTCAGTTGCGGGCACTCTCACCATTCTTCACACAGCTGCATTGTGTCGCCCATAGACTGTCATTAGCAGCATCACAGGCTGCAAAGTAAATATTATAAATAGCAAATTTTCAGCAAACAGCAGATCAAATTTATAAATACTTTTCTAATTCTGCTATACGATACAATCGTTTGCGGGAAATGAAATCCGTGCTGGAAATGGCTGCTTTATCACTAAAGCACCCAACTCCAATAAGATGGTTGTCTATCTTTCGCGCCATATCT
The DNA here is from genome assembly GCA_038373885.1 of Cheiracanthium punctorium. NCBI lineage: Eukaryota > Metazoa > Arthropoda > Arachnida > Araneae > Cheiracanthiidae > Cheiracanthium > Cheiracanthium punctorium. Next base: position 13,171 of record JAWZYV010014888.1, on the reverse strand, counting down.
GCAATTAATAAGTGTTGGGAAGCAATTGTTACTGAATTAGAACAAGAAAAAGCCATAAAAAATCAAGCTACATCAGCAATATATGATGAAATAACGAAGTTCTCATTTATTTATATTGTTAAATTGCTACTTGATGTTCAACCCATACTTGAAAAATTGTACAAAATGTTCTAAAAGGAAGATTTGGATTTGTCAACTGTCCCAGCCATTATTAGTGGGGAAAAAAGCTGTTTGAAAGCTATCAAAATTGAGTATAGATCAAACTTAAACAGCTGTTTTGATCAATTACAAGCAAATAAAAAAAATGCATGTATTTACAGAGATATACAGCTAAAGGAAGCAACTAATCAGCATCAGAAATATTCAGAAAAAATAATAAATGAATATCTCGACAAGATATTGGCGAACTTAACAGATAGATTTCCAGGAAAAGATAAGAATATTCTCACCTGTTTAGATTACTTTTAAATCCCAAAAAATATGCGACTTCGGTATCACATTTAGCAAATTATGGTAACGAAGAATTTGAAATGCTCCTCAAAACATACGAGACGGTCATTGAATATGAAATAGCTCAGCATGATTTTAGTATGCTTAAAGATACATGTTTTGGAATAAAATACTTATCATTTAAAGAAAATTGCCTCAAGCTTGCATCAGATATGAAAGATCTCTTTCCGGATTTTTCTATATTAGCCAGCTGTACTCTCATAATTCCTCTTAACAGTGCTCGTTGTGAACGAGCATTCAGCGTCCAAAACAGGATTAAAAACTGATACAAAACTACATTGAAAGATGAAAATTTGTCTAATTTAATGACTCTAAGTTTAAATGCCACACCATTAACGGAATTTCCTTTTGGAGAAAGCATTTAATATTTTGAAAATGTAAAACAGAGAAAATATGTAGGTAAAGAATAAAATATTCATAATTTAATGCTATGTAAATTTTTTTTAATTAAAGATACTAAATTCGATTTAATTATTATTAATTTGTTAACAGGACTTTGAAATTTCATTGTGTATGGGAAAAAAAGGTAACTGGATCATGTGCATTTTATGCACGAATACAATTTTATAATTTTTTTTTTAAATTTCCTTCTTTTTTTGTCGATTTTTCATCACTGTTTTAACATTTGTATTTGAAAAAGTTATGCTACTCATGTCTGTAATCTAGTTTATATTAATAGTGCATTGCGGAGAAATCAATATGTAGGCAAAAATTAATAATTACATGAGAAAAAGGGAACGTCTTTATTTTCTCTTTCTTAGATTAGAAAAAAAAAACTAGTTTTTTGACTTTGACTCGCAGTTTTCAAAAATTGACTCTCACTTTTATTGACTGCGAGTCAACATGGCTCGCTAATTTTGAAGTCAAGCGCGAGCCATGGGTTGTCCCATAAGAGATAAACCACACTGACAGTTGATACTGTAAATATCCCATGAATTTGAAGTTTCAGTGAGGGTCTTTAAGGCACGAGAAAGTTAATTTGTTCGTGAGCGAAAAATCAGAGAGCAAATTTTTCCATTATCATTCTAGCACTCACGATGGCATAGCAATAGCATGCTGAAACAGATGCTATTGCTATTTTCATTTTCTTATTGGTGCTGTTACACTTTGTCTTTTGATGCTTATTTACCTTCTGCACCGTTTCCAGTCTCGTGCTTATTATTTTCATCTGTCACTGATAAGTTGATAATCACTAATGCACACTGATAAAATTTAGTTACAAGGAATACATTAAAAAATATTTGTACAGTAATAATCTCTCATTTTATTTCATAAAAGGAAAATGTACTGCCTGGTTGTAGAAATCAAAGAAGACGTGTGTTCAGTTGTTAATATTTTTAATAACTGTGTTCATTTAAATGTTTTAGGCCATTCATAATTTAGGCCATTTATGCTGCATAATGGATAGGCGCTGAAATATTCATTTTATCTTGAATGAAAAATAAAGATAATTCAATGTCCGGTAAGTGAATGGATATTTTCCATCTTTTTATTAAACAAAAGATCAATTTTGTCTCTAAAAATGTAAAACACACACTAATTTTGTTAAATGAAATAGTTTTCTGGTCATAATAAATAAACATTACAGGACAACAAATTTTTTACTGCTGTTAAAAGAAGTTTAATATCTTTTTAAAAAACACCAGAAAATTACAAAAGAAAAGTAATATATTTGCATATTTGGCCTGAACAACGGATAGTGTTTTCAGTAGCAGTCAATCAGATATGTCAGCACCAACGCTGCGTTGGCGCTGAATTATGTTATAGGCATGGATTCCTGATGATGGAAAACGTAGTGGTAGTTAAATTTTTATTCAAATGTAAATTACTATCGGATATAAGTGGTGTTTTCAGAAAGGCTTTCCTACATTACTCTATATTTTGTTGGGAGACTGCATCATAATTTTCAACGTCAAGAGTGATCTCCAGTGAATTAAATTTATTTACATTTCTTAGACTTTACGAAACTGGAGATAGCCAGTGTCGAGTCGCTCTAAGACCTTCAACGTACTTGACGTTTTTTAAAAATTGCAGTTGTGCTGTTTTCTAAATCAGTCAAATAGTGGCCGAATTTTACTAAATTATACATTAAACATTTTATTTTTGTAGAATTCATAATAATGCTTTTGCTGTAGTTTTACTCCCTTTATGGCCGTGTTAACAGAGCAACGTAAAGTTTTTTTTAAAAATCATATTGGGTACAGAGCGTCTAGTTGAAATGAAATTTTGTATGTCCCCAAACTATTTGAGTTTTGGTTAAGTTTGGTATTTTCTATTCTAAGAAAAATTTACTATGAAACAATATTTTCTTTTCTCATTGCAAGCTGAAAACAGAAATGTTCGAGACACAGGGGGAAAAATATAAATTGAAAAAGCTGAGACAAAAGAAATTGTTATGCATTACTAATAGAAAAATTTATTGACTATTTTTATTGATATACAAATTTTTATAAATATGTAAAATTTTTGCTGGTACCCGAAACGGATAGCTCACTACCTTGGCACGCCAGTAGCATTAAGCCAATATCCAGTAGAATAATTTCTAAAACATGACAAAAAAAAAAAAAATAAAACTTTCAATGAGATTTTAATTATAGCTGTGTACGTCAATTTTATTTCAAGTTTTTATGTACTTATTTTTTTAAGAAGGAAAACAAATTAACAGTGTTTTTTTTAAATCCATTTATTACTAAGTAGCAAACATTTATGGTTGATCTCGTTCAAAAACTCTTCCTTTTCAAAAACATAAATCATTTCATTTCAAATGAGAGTTAAAAAGTCGGAGAAAAGTTCTTCGGCAAAATAAGTTACTATACGAACCATTAATTACGAAAAAATTAATTTGCAAACGATGCCTGATAAGTAATTTTTTTTAAAAAGAACTTTTCTTTAAAATTAGGAATGTGGATTATTCATTGCGAAAAATATATTTTACGTATTTTAACGAATATTAATTTTGGAAATGATTCCGTCTCAGTGGTTCCTCTTATTGGGTGGGTAGTTGGATTTGAGGGGAGAGGTGGGGGGGGGGGTGAGGGGAAGGCGCTATATTCCAAACCATTGAAGAAGAGGAAAGTTTCAATTAAAAAGGAGAGTACTCTATGTTCATCAAGAGCTTTAGACTGTTTCATTTTAGGATATTTCTCTTCCTTTTAATTGGTTTCTCCCGTTTGCTTTTTTTTTTTTCATTTTTTTTTTACAGGAAAAGAAAGTAATAATGAGCAAATGTAGTATCGTGGCGATCTTAAAATATTGCAGTGGCGTTTCCATTAGATGAAGGGCGAGTGCTTTCCTATTGGCAGAAATAATGACTTTTTGCAGCGTGAAAAAAAAAAAAATCAGCAGTTTTTGACATTTTTTTAACGCTAGAGGAGCTATTATTGAAGCTCAGACCAAAAAAAAGGGTGCTCTTTGAGAACAAAGGTAAAATAAAGGTATTATAATGATGAAGAATTGATCTTAATAATTCCTTGAAAAAAAAAATTATTTCACATTGACAATTAATTCAGACTGTTCCGCAGTGGTCTGGTCGCTGAACTCGGTTCTCATAAGAACACGCAAGTGAAGCAGCGGCTGCTGTGGAACCGTGTACGCTAATGGGAGCTGGTGCACGTAAAATCCGCCCTGGCTCCAATGTCCTCCAAGTTGTTAAACGATACCTCTTGGGGGGTGACGATTTCAGGGGGTTGGTGCCTCTTCTGGAATTGGTTCAAAATTATTGGACGCCGAGCTGAATAGGAGTTCCTCGCAATGGCGCTCATTAAAATGGATGCCGCCCCTTTCGCCCATCGCCTGCCTATATGGAGATCTGGCACCGCTCCGTGGTTGCCAGAGGACATTAGCAACAATAACAACATTAATTAAGACTGCCAAAAAAGAATCATAATAAGAACAACGTAATAGTTGGCATCGAACACATGGCCAAAACTGAAACGAACAACAGCATGTGTAGTCCCTCTAGATGAAAATACATCGTTCACCGCGAAACCACTAGATTCTTGGCGCACTGTTGTTGATCCGACCACTGATGTGAACGTAGCTATACTGCGTTCAGAGGCATAGCCAGAGGGGGATGCAGCCCCGAAATGGGACACATAACTCAACTTACAGTTTGATATTTAGCTTACAATTTGATAACCAGCCTCCCCCCCGAAACAAAATCCTGGCTACGCTACTGACTGCGTTTATTATTTTAAAACATATTTAAGAAATGCGCTGTTTATAAAAATTAGTTAATTATATAAAGGTGGAAACTGCGAAGATATGCAAGAGTATTAATAAAAATATTATTACTTGAACCTTTTCCAGTGATAGAAGTAATCTATAAATAAGCATTAACAGTCTCCTAGGTACGTGATTACTAAATTTTAAATGTTATGTGATGAAACGGACTGTTAATGTAAAAAAAGGAACAATTTACACTTTTGAATTACCAATCGTGCGGAATTTGATTTTCATTTTGTGGTTAGGTCAAAGCTGCAAGAGGGCTATCTGTCTGAACGGAGATGGCCTAGGTGGAGTACTTTTAAAGGAGCTCTAATGTGCATTCACATAACCTCCTCCCAAGCCTCCCAAAATTTCACACCGTTAGATCGACAGCCGCGCGGTAGGCCAGAATCCTGGACCTTCACATTACAGCCATCAATACCATGTTCAGCGTCTTAGCCAATCCACCCTGTTCTTCTTTAAAACAAATTATAAACATGATATATATATATATAATAGATTTAATTATATATAAATATTAAATATAATATATATATATATATATATATATATATATATATATATATATATATATATATATATATATATATATATATATATATATATATGTAAAGAATGGGCCTTACGCCATTCCCTGTTGGAATAATTGACGCAAATCCACTGGAGTTCTAGGTTAAATAGATTATTTCAAAGTTCAGACAGAGGGCAGGAGTCGGGCCGACGATCTTATTCGTTCGAAGCTATCTTCCCACATCTCAGTCTAAAGGCTCGAAGCCAAGCCTTCCGTTCCAACTCCTAAAAAGCTAAGCGCGAAGTTAAGACGAAACTCTCGAAATTTCCGTGCTCTTGCTTAAATACTCCTTAGTTACTACACCTGCTGGCAGGGTGCAGCACGATCACGAAGGCGTTACTCTCAAATGTAATGAGTTAACTAGATTGTCAATCAAGAAATGAAAAACACCTGCTTACCCAGGAGTTCTAAAAGCACGTAGTAATGAAAACCACAGAAAACCGAGAATACTGCTGAATTACCAATTGTGCGGAATTTGATTTTCATTTTGTGGATAGGTCAAAGCTGCAAGAGGGCTATCTGTCTGAACGGAGATGCCTTAGGTGGAGTACTTTTAAAGGAGCTCTAATGTGCATTCACATAACCTCCTCCCAAGCCTCCCAAAATTTCACCCCGTTAGATCGACAGCCGCGCGGTAGGCCAGAATCCTGGACCTTCACATTACAGCCATCAATACCATGTTCAGCGTCTTAGCCAATCCACCCTGTTCTTCTTTAAAACAAATTATAAACATGATATATATATATATATATATATATATATGGAAATTTAGAGAGATAATCTCTTATTTTTATTATTATAAAAGAAGGTGTCTGTGTGTGTGTGTGTCTGTCGGCAGCGTTACGGACAAACGGCTACACCTAGAAACACCAAATTTGGTACTCGGGTAGATGTAAATATGTAGTTGTGCACCTGGAAGCGATTTTTTCAAAATTCGACCTAGATTTTTTTTATTTTATGTTTTATGCGATTTTTGGCATTTTTTCTCACCTAATTCGTAAGGACGGCGGAAATTACGCTCGCAGCAAAACGGCATTTGTATCATCGGATAGAGGAGAAAATTTTCTTTTAAAAACAGTTTGTTCTGAATACGTAACATGATTTACCGATTTTTAGGAATTTTTTTACTAAACATCTGCTTCGCGATTTTTTTTCGTAAAATAATTTTAAAACTGTCGCATCTTGAATTCTATCCGTCATAACTTTTAGATATTTTGACAAATCGTGAAACATTCTTTTCTCCCTCTTTTAAAATAAAAACGAAAAAATTATGTAAATTAGATGATTTTTTACGAATTTTAATGCAGCCTAATGTTTAGAATTTAATAGCATCAACGCGATCTTACGCCATTCATTACATTGCGATCACGGCACGAGAATTTATGTTCGGTTGCTGCCACAGAAAGGAACAGAAAAAAAGGGTTTTTTCAACCAATCCAGTTTTTAAATGGGATATCAGAATTTCAATTTGCAAGTGAGGATCTATGACGTCAAATGCTTTAAGATACGTAAAATTTACGCCATAATTTTAACTCATTTATTCCAGCTCTATTTTCAACACAGGGAGACGATATTTTGATTAAAATTTACTGTAGAAATAAACTAAGAAATTGACGATTATTACTATTAGAAGTGATATTTTAATCCGGTGCTTATTTAAAAATTGAAATGTTTTCACGGCGCTGAAAATGTTCATTTTAAAAGTTACAAAGTTCGTTTCAAAGCGCGATATATTAAAATTTTTTTATTTACTATTTTTATTTTTGGCAGTTAATTTAGCGCAGGCGTTGCCTAACATACGCATGCAGGTTGCGAGTATAGTTTTATTTTAACGTTGAATTACGTTCCTCCATAAAGGTCCCACGCTTAAACCAAACGAGCTAAATTCGATCAGTCGGAGCGAAAAGTGAGCTTCTCCTTTAGGAGCGTTTTTCGATCACAAGAGCGGAGCGGAATATAAGAATAAGCGAGGAAGTTCTCCGAAAAAACAGGAAGGGAAGAAAGAAGTTCTCAGAAAAAAGACTACTTAATGAGCACTTTCGCGGAAAAACCTGTCGGTTTCCATGGAAACTGATCGCTCCGCGATGTATCGTTTTTTTTTCGCTCTTTGGGTTTAAGCGTGAACGCAAAGTTTTAATGATACCGTTTGAAAACAATTATGCGAAATATCGAAATTAACTCCCTCAATGTACCGGGTATCCTTTACGGCAGTCAAACAGTGACGTCATAAATTAAAAAAAATGCGTGAAATTTGTAAACTCTGCAACTCTAACGCCCTGTCACAATTAAAATGCTAATAAGTAGCTCCTCGAGATTACACAGTTTGATGTTTTTCAGGAGACAGGACTATGGAGGATATAAAAGATATCGCTATATTAGATACATGGATATTTAAAATGGCACCCCTTGGATATTTTCTCACCACAGTAAGATGAAATGGTTTGCGGCGCTAAATACGCCAATCTTATAAAACTATGTATAAATTAAATATATATGGAGAGTTTCCTTAATGGCAACCATTATGTGAAATGATTATTATTTATGCTAATGCGTAAATTGCAAAGAATCGCCACAGAATCAAAAGATCCCATTGAGGCCAAATAATCTAAGCTAAGGGAGCCTTGAAGAGGGAGAAGCGAGTATAGATAGTATTAATGCACGTAATAGGTAGTATTATTAGATTTGTAAAGATAATATGAATAAATCGCAATGTACCACGTTAATAAATATTTCATGAAATTAAAAGTGTTTATCCTTTTTCAACGGTTGTCTTACAACCAACTAAACGAAAAGTAATTCTAATTAGCCTTAATATATCCCGCAGTAATTTCAACAGTAGAGATTACTTGAACTTTTTTAAAAATGAAATCTGTTTTGTCACATGCAGATATGATTTTAGTAGTAAAATATTCCCTTCTTCCGTATGAAGAGCGGGTGCGCAGCTATTTTAAAAACATCTCTTGAAAATAGCATAAATGAATTCAGAAGACCTCAAAACGTGTCAATACACCAAAATCTCGAAGTCGAATTTTTTCATGATTGCAATACTTTCCTTATATGGTACATGTTCGGAAAGAAATAAATGGTGCTCCATTTCATGTAGTGTCTTAGGTATTTAATGCTACAACTTGAGCCTAAAAAACAGTATGATGTAGAAATAAGACATTTTGAAAGCCAGGAGTTCTCTGCAAACCATTAAGCTTTCCACTTTTTTGATAGTGAATGACACTGACGTAGTTTTTTGATTCATTATACTGCAATGATCAGGTTAGTACTCATGACACAAACTTTACATTAAGAGTCAAATAATTTTGCTCTTTTTTTTTTTATTCCACATCACGAATAATTTCGAATTACACATGTAAGGAAAATTTTCGTTTCCTACCGTACGAAGAACGGGCATGCAGCTAGTATACTAATAAATGAAGAAGAAGCATATTTGCAATTGTATTTTTGAAGAGCAGATTCCTCAAGGTGATCTAATAATATTACAAGCCAGTCAAATTATATTAAAGCAAACTGTTATGTAAACAGAATAACAGAATAGGCAATTAAAGTACAGAGGAAGCAAAACCAATTTTTAATTTTAGAAATGCATATTGATTTCATCACGCTGTACACAAACTGAACATTGTAAATATGTGATGCTATATTGACAGAAATAGTACCAATAATAAAAATAAAATGCAAATTTAACTTAAATAAAATTTTTTATTTAATTTTTAGTAGTTTCTACTGGAGAGTTTGATCATTTTTCTCTCAAATCGCTTATTTTTTGATATTTTCTAAAGAATCATTTCAAATTTGTTTTCATCGGCCATTCCTAAAAATGTTTTTTTTTTTTTTTCATCGATTCTATAAAGCATTCAAAAATTCCTGACATATTCTGATCGGGACCGGAAATAAACCCAGGGTGCAAAATGTCATTGCTGTCACAGAGTAAACAGAAATCCCCTGAAAAACTTTTTCACATTTTCGAAAATTCTCGGGATTTATACTTTTTCTTGTCAAAACAGAATTAACATTTCCTTAGAGAAAAGTTTTTCGGATGGAGCCGCTTGGAACATCGGTGTCAGTGAAAATGGCGCAGCCATATAAAAATCGCTTCTAATATTTTAAAAGAGATACCGTTTTTTTTTTTTCCCCGTTCACACAGGTATATTTATTATTAATGCATTTCGTATTGACTTATCCAAATGCTGAATTATTCATGATCATGTTAATGAAAAGAATTTTTAAAAATACACTCGTCAAATATAAGGAAGCTGATTAATAAAACAGGAGAAGTTGTTCTATTATTGAACGTGGAATTAGGTTAGGGTTTCCGTGGAGCAACTTTTGTGGATTTCTATAAGAAATCTCGCATTTAAAAAGACTAATTTGTAGTGTGGTTGAGAGGAACGCAAGTATTATTGGACGTTCTTAAATATTTAAATTGCACAGTTTTATTATTTTTACGTAAAATCAATTTGCATCTCTAAGCTATTTAAACTTGTCTTTTTTTCAAAAATCTACACTAAAAGGTAAATATTAATCTTTTATGTTTTTTTTCTCTTTCCCAGTTTTAGGTGTATTAGACAGTGGAAGATTTTTAGTTTCAATTAGCGTTTTTCCCTCTTTGAATTCGTTAGGTATCAACATTTCTGAAATCTATACAAAATTATTAAATTATTCAATAAAAAAATGTAACAAATTGAAAGAATTGTCAACTTAGGTTAGCTCTGAAATGTAATATCTTAACCTGATGTTCCAGCTATTTCCTGTCAATTGCGACTGCGCTGTCTACTGTGCATTGCATAAATAACTGTGGCTTAATACAATGACGAATAATTCATTAAAACTTTTCATTCTTTACAGGATTCGCGTTTTGTTTGGAGAAGCGAATAATTATAAGCTTTTTTTTTACATAAATCGATAGGTTCAAGTAGTTCCATTTAAAGATGATTATTCGTCTCGAATAAGTACAAAATAACAACAAAATCTTAGGTAATATTTTGTATTAGAATGTAATGGCATGCACATAGTATATTTTGTATCAGAATTGAATGATAATTTACATCTTATGTATTTTTATTAGTATATATTAAATATGGGTCCATTAACTCTTCATTGCGTTTTACTTGGAGTAGTGTATTAATGTAATTCTTGAAAAAAGCATAACTTTTTTTTCATTAATTTGTTCATGTTTGTTTATGTTAAAAATAATTACTGGTTTCAAATATAAAATGATTTATGTTAGAATAATAATAGTTTGTATATAGTACATTTTATGTTAGAATATAAAATAATTAATATTTTATGCATGAAAAAAAAAATTAATGTATGTTTTTTAGTTCATATCAATTATGAGGTCATTAAATCTTCATCGAGTTGTTTAGAGTAGCGGATTATGTTTAAAGAAAGTTTAACATAAAAAAATCTGTTCAAATTGTAACTAATTGTAATTACTGTAAATTGTAATTACTCGTTTTTTATAAGTACAAAATAATAAAAAAATCCTTGAAAATGTAATCGTGTGGAAATATTATTTTATTTTGGAATATAATAACAATTTACACTTTATGTATAGGAATTTAATTTTGAGTCCATTAATAAAGATCAAAACTTTAAAGACGCGGAACTTTTAAGGCAAACCTACATTCACTTTTGGACAGATTCATTTGAAGTTATGGCACTGCTTCTCGTTAACTAATTAAAAAGGACTTACAAAAGTTACTAAGCACGTCAGAATATTTTATTAAGAATTAATCACAAATGAGATTTCGACGAAACTCACTTTAAATCAGCTCAGAAAATCGTGTGCAGAGTGTGTGATTAATTGAAAGATAATTAATCAAAATAGAATTTTCGAGGGATAAGCTGTTCTACAGAAGGGCTTAAGCATTTCAGAGTGGTAATTCATAAAGGAATGCATTTTAAAAAGAAGACAGCTTACTCGATAGTTACATCAATTCAATTACGAAATGATTTTTCAACTGATTCATAATAGTTTCAGCAATTCAGTTCGCAATTGCGTCCTTGGATTAAAGTTTATTCTTGAATCTTTTAATTAACTGAGTATTGCAGCATTTTCAGTTAAAAAGATTAACTGCAAAATATATCCTATATCAGATTAAATTGATTTAACGTTCGCAGTTTTTTTTTCTTCTTTTTAACACTTTCCAACAAGGTTGAAAAGTGTTTATGAATTCGGTTTGTCTGTCTGTCCGTCCGCCCGTGCTCTAACTTCCGTAAATATGCAGCGATTTCTACGAAATTTAAATATGGTATAATTATCTACTGTACCATGTATCCTATTGAAAATGGTCTAAGTAGCATTTATAGTTTTTCTACAGGAGCACTCGAAATATTCCAAATACATTGCTCTCTATGGGAAAGTTATTCTTTAAAGCAAATCATCCTAATGGCTGATCCCTGACTTCAAGAATGAACTTTTTACGCCATTACTACAAAAATATCACAAAGTTAACACAAAAAGCCTAATAACTTTTTTAACGTTTCTACGATACGCTTGAAAATTTTCCTAATTAGGTATAAAAATATAGAAAACAATCTGCGCTACTTTAAAAATCTATAAAATCCACCCGTTCTCTCACTTTTTAGCGATTTTTCGCTATTTTTAGCACCATTTTATTTCCGAGAATAAAAAAAGTGAATCATTTGCGTGACCAAATTACCTATTTCATGTGAATATGACGTCATACTATTGGGATTCCACTTCGTTTAAAATAGTTTTTCGAGATTACACAGCTTATTAATACTTTTTTCACAAATAAATCGTTGAAACACACAACAAATAAATCATTGAAAAAAAATTTTTTTTGTATTAAGTGATTGGCTTAGTCGTGGCTGACGAGATGTACATTGTACAATGTACAGGCTGCGGTGCTGACATTTCGGTCACACCCTTTTGCACTGGAAGAATCATGTGATCTAAGGGGTGTGACCATCTTATTTTGTCTACCTCGGACTAAGATGGTCACATACCCCAACCCCCCTCTAGGCACTGCCTCCTAGAATTGGAAAGCCTAATCGCTGCTACGTCACCAAGCCTCTACGTCACCAACTGGCCTTCTAAAGGTGACGTCATCACAGATTAAATTTCATAAAGTAAAACTATTCGAAATTTCTGGTGAATTTACTCTCTCATAACAACATTTTAATGAATTGACACATAAAAATTAATATTACAAAAAAGAGCAGTTTTTATCAGCAACTAATTATATAATGTAATAAGGGAGTAAATCACAATGAATTGTTTTGTGTCACGAACGTATTTTAATTTTTATCTTTCACCTAAGATACTTTTTAATATTTGTAGCATTCACCAGAAATCTGAAATAGTTTTACTTTATGAGAATGAAAGTGTGGTGACGTCATTATTCGAAGGCCTAATGATGACGTCGAAGCTTCAGTGCTCAGGCTTTCTGTATCTAGGTGGCAGTGCTCTAGGTCGCATGGCTCTTAGAGGGCAAAGGGATGAGATCAAAATGTCAGCACCGTAGCCTGTCTTTCTCATCAGCCATGAGTTCAGTAATGTGATGGGAAAATTCTCAGACCTTCTAATGTAGGTGGTGATAACTTTCTCTGTTGGATAGACGGCAGCCTTCCCTGAACAACTTGAAGTATGGGCGTTTTGTGGAATTGCATTAAGAAAACTATTTGATAATTGGAAAACATTACAAGTTTAAAACAAACGCAGTTTCATTTCTTTACATTAAAAAAGCTTCTCTCATCTAGATAAGCATGTATTGTAATTAAGCGGCCATTTGAACAAGAGTTAACAAAGAACTATATAGAAATGACCATCGAGATAATTTCCTCGGATTGCAACAATTCAATATCCAAGCGGTTTGCGAAGTT
>JAWZYV010014887.1:0-68721 GCA_038373885.1 Cheiracanthium punctorium | reverse complement strand
AATAAACAAGAAAGATAAATCATGCCAAACGCTTTATTTTTCTTGTTTATTCTAACAGATTTTTAAACATAGATATTGTTAGAGTTCTGATATATTGTTTGATAGTTAAGTATACATTACTTATAGATATTTATAAAATAAATAAACGTTTTATCGATTTAAACGTTTTATTTAAACGAAAGTTTTATCATTTTTGCAATTTATGTATTTTTAAATATAAAATTATTTTAACTTATGTATACTTAATGCATTTTTACAACTTATGTATACTTAAATATCAAACGCAGTCGACGGCACAATACGTAATTATTCTTCTGAATTGCATTTCACGATACATAAACAAAAGTTTTATCATTTTTACAACTTATCTTTTAGGGATTATTGAGATTTTTTATGTTTATTATTGTAGAAGTCAAAGACCGTTGTGGAGGCAATTACAATAGCCGCTAAAAAAAAATATTGACGAAAATATGTCTGCACTCAATATATTTAATCTTCGCCTACCTAAAATAAATAACTACATATTCAATTTTTATTATATACCCAAATCAAATTTCACGCTCTCCTGGAAACGCGCGGAAATTTTTGTCATTCGAAAGATTTCGCTTCGTATACACAGCCTGTGTTATAAACATGCAGACGATTTACTTGTGAAAAAATAAATAAACTATCTAATCTGGAAAATCTATTTTAAACGAATTGGAATCACACTTTCCTTTCAAAACCTGATGACTATGATGAATATGGCGTCATATCGATTGGAACAGCTCATTTTGTCACGCAAATGATTCACTTTTTTTACTCTCGGAAATAAAATGGAGTTGAAAATAGCAAAAAAACCGCTTAAAAATGAGAGAACTGGTGGATTTTCAGATTTTTAAAGTAGCACAGATTGTTTTTTATATTTGTATACATAATTATCAAAAATTTCAAGCGGATCACATAAACGGTGTAGATGTTCTTACGCTTTTTCTGTTTTTTAATCTTTTTAATCTTCTTGGGTTAATGTCGGTAGAATATTTACATTGAAGTGGTTGCCCGGAATAGTTACAGAGTGAGTCAGTGAGTCAGGGATCAGCGTAACTATATAGTAGGATAAACATCATTTTTTATTGAAATAATAAATTAATATTCGGCTTCCAAAAGTGAAAGTAAATGACTCAGTTACTCTGTCAGGTTAATCTGTTACAGGCCATTTACTCTGTCCATCATTACTAGGATTCCATGCCTTAACTGCTACTATAACACCGCATTATTTCGGAAAGGAAAACAACGCCCTTTACAGATACTAAACAAGAAAGATAAATCATGCCAAACGCATATATTATAAAACACTTTTCCAACACAAAAATGTTTTTGAGAGAAATTTGGCGATTGTTTTCCTTAAAACTGGAGAGATTGGAGATAAGACAATGTTGTATTATCACTATAAATGCAATGAGACCCCGTAAAAAATCTTTAATCTTTTTTCCGCGTTTAACTGGAGAATATAAAAATTTTATACTCATTGTCTTGTGCTAGAAATATATTAGTATCTCTCAAATGATTTCAGTGCCAAGTGTCACTGAGATTTCAGTGCGAAGGAAGCCAGTGAGAAACAGGATTCTCTTCGAATAAGATTTATTAAGATGGCGAGCCAACTGGTCGCCGAAGGCAGCTAGTAACTTAATATAATCTGATTAGATATTTTTCGAGGTACTTATGTATTAACCCGGCGGTCCGCCAAGACGGGCAATTTTTCGCCAAGATAAATGCCGGCCTAATATATTATTTATGGTTCGGAATATTATTTTCGACAGCTTGCCAGGAAATGTGAGGAAAAAACAGTTTGGCATTAATGACCGCCGGGATAATACGTAAGTACCTCTCTCGATTTATCTCCGAATAATGAAAATATCGCCAAGTTCGGTTAATTTTTCAAAACATTTTTTTCGCATCCTATTTGGCAATTTATCGCAAAAGTCGCCAATATTGGCGACTTTTGGTGACACTTTTGAAGGCACTCGATCATCGTCGGTTTTTAGCTAATCATATTGTAGGATAGTATTATATGCTTTAAATAGGTGCCTGTCTCAAACCTGCCACTGACCGCATTGTATTGAAATTATTTTGAGTGCTTCTGTAGAAAAACTATTAATTATACAGACATTATTTTCGATGGAAAGCTTCATCTTGTAATCCTTAATAACATATATCAATTTTGTTTCATTTCAAATAGCAGAATATCTCTAAAACTAGAAGTCAAAGCCCGTTGTGAAGGTAATTACAACAGGTGCAAGAAAAAACATTTGACGAAAGTATGTCTACACTCAATATATTTAATCTTCGTCTACCTAAAATAATAATTTCCTAAAATAATTTGGAAACGTGCGGAATCGAAAGATTCCTTTTTGTGTACACAGCTATTCTCATAACCATGCAGACGATTTATTTGTGAAAAAAAAAATTAATAAACCGCGTAATCTGGAAAAACTATTTTAAACGAATTTGAATCCCAATTGTATGACGTCATATTCACTTGAAATAGGTAATCTTGTCACGCAAAGGACTCACTTTTTTGACGATCGGAAATAAAATGGTTCTGAAAAAAGAGAAAAATCGTTTAAAAGTGAGGGAACTGGTGGATTTTCAAATTTTTAAAGTAGCGCAGATTGTTTTCTATATTTTTATACATAATTATGAGAAATTTCAAGTGGATCGTACAAACAGTGAAGAACTTATTAGGCTTTTTGTGTTAACTTTGTAATCATTTTGCAGTAATGGCGGAAAAAGTTTTATCTTAGTCAGGGATCAGCGTAACTGTATAGTAGGACGATACGCTTTAAAGAAAATCTTCCCATAGAACGCAATGTATTTCGAGTATTTTGAGTGCTCCTGTAGAAAAACTATAAATGCTAAATATACCATATTCAATAGGGTACATGGTACAGTAGACAAGAATAACATATTTAAATTTCGTAGAAATCGATGCATATTTACGGAAGTTAGAGAACGGACGAACGGACGAACAGACGGAAAGACAGACAGACGGACAGACAGACAAACCGAAATCATAAACACTTTTCAACCTTGTTGGAAAGTGTTAAAAAGAGAGAATTTCAACAAGCCTTTTAATCAAATCGGCTCTGAAGAGAAAGGAGAAATTAGTGTATTTCTGGTGCTTGAAAAATTCGTTGCAATTTATATGGTTTTAAATCTGTGAAGTTTGTAAATAGTGCCCGATTGGCATTACTTTTAAAAATGCATAAAGCGAACGACTTAAATGAGCCATCTCGGAAAAAAATTACAGAATTTCAATGCTTGCACTTTATCTTTTAGTCAGGCTGAATTGACGCAGCATTTATACCCATGAGCCAAATACATTGCTACAGTATGGAAACCAATGAGAGAAATACATTGCTACAGTATGGAAACCAATGAGAGAAATACATTGCTACAGTATGGAAAAATGAATATGAAAAACTACCATTAATTTTATAGCCAGAGAATTGTGGATGGACAATACCGAGGATGAGTATCAATTCAACTGGTACGATGGAACCGAAGCTCCCCAGTACAGTAAAAGATGCAGTTGATACTGAAACAATTGAAGTTAAATACGCCTGCATAGGACATATAAAATTTCTTTTTAGTTAAATGTGTAGAAATCATATTATATTTCAGGTGATGTTGCAGAAATCAAGTCATAGGAACATTCCGCTAATACAGCGAAGATGATTTTCAATCCGAGTCAGATACTGTTAGCGAAATTGAGTAGTATCATCTTCTTGTTTGTCTCCTTTGTTTGTTTGGTTTTTTTTTTTTTTTTTTTTTGGGGGGGGGGAGTGCGGAGGAGTAGGAGATAATAAATAAAAGTATTACTATATAAAACATAGTGTGAATTTTTTGTCTTCTATTTTCATATCTCAATATTTATTCCATACTTAAATATCCCGTTGAGTGCAATTAAAATTTTTTAATTATAACGTACTTTTTCAAACTGTCGGCAAAGGCTTTAGCCTCTGCTTCTCTGTGTGCTATTTGGTAAACTGTCTTTTTCTTTTTAACGTTTAAATAATAAAATAAAATAGTTTTTGTTTGTGTTCTTATAATTTTTTTTTTTTTGCATCTAAATTACACATGTTAACCAAACGCCCCCGCTCTATGCCCCGGCTTAGCGATGGCAGCCAGGCAGATTTATGTTCGGCTACACCAAAGGTAACTTTTTCAACACAAATGAACCGTGTGCATCATGTAAGCATTTTTTCATGCAGCCAGCTCTCCGTCATTTAGTTGCACTGATGAGGAACATTTCATGACTTAAATGTTTCTCCTGACCGCTGCAGCCCCAGCACACTGTGATATCATATTTGAATGACTTTTGATAGAAGACTAACTTAAGAACTAAGATTTTTTGCTAGAAATAAGAGTGAATTCCTCTTTTTATACATATTTCAGTTGAATGTATTTTTTTGTTTTCATCTTATAAGGCCGTACGGCCTCATAATCATACAAAACAAAGTGTATTCACCTCTCACTTATGTTATTACTTCTCATATACGTTAT
Source organism: Cheiracanthium punctorium (assembly GCA_038373885.1). Classification (NCBI taxonomy): domain Eukaryota; kingdom Metazoa; phylum Arthropoda; class Arachnida; order Araneae; family Cheiracanthiidae; genus Cheiracanthium; species Cheiracanthium punctorium. Next base: position 64,176 of record JAWZYV010014887.1, on the reverse strand, counting down.
TACACTCAGTTATGTTATTAGTATATTTATTTCTCAGTTACGTTATTACTTCTCAGTATACAAAAATTTCTATCGCAAAACATGCTGAAGACCTGCTATCGCTATCGCTAAGACCTGCAGAAGTTATGCATTGATGATATCACTGCATGCGCTTTTGTGTTTTCTTATTTTATTTGCTTTATTATTTATTGAGGAGGGTGCTGTGGCAACTGCACTACTTTTCTTCCTTCCATGGTTTCTGCCCTCCTTCGTCACACAGCTAGCTACAATTCAACCTCATTTGTTTGCTATTTTCTTCCTGCTTCTACGAAAGAAGAAAACGATTCGAATGAGTAGAGTTGTAACAAGTACCCTCTGGCTAACCGCATAGTGGCGCCAAATCCTCTACGTAAAACGGCTATGGGCCAAGGCCATAGCCAGAAAAAAAATTCGATGGTTGGGGGGGGGAAGGGGTGTATTCAGAGCTGCGGGGGGGGGGGGGATATGTAGTGATAAAAATTTTTCCCTGATCTCCAGAACCATTGCAAATAAAAAATGACTAATGCATTGACTCAAAGTTAGAGAGATGGGGGACCAAACCCTCATGATTCTCCCTTGGCTACGGCCTGGCGATGGATGAAATTGAGCAGCATCCTATCCATTCATCCCCAGAAGGAGGAAGACCGACTTAGATCAGAGTTTCTTAATTTTTAAACAATTTCAGATGACAGACCTAGAAATTGGATCGGCATCTCTAGAGGTATACTTCGAATATGGAGGACTTTGGAGTCTTAAGTAAATTTTACGTGCAACATCTCCCATTAACGTACACGGTCCCACAGTAATCTAGCCTTGAGAGGTTAGCACCCTCCCAAGCACTGACAAAGGTCGGCCCCGCTTAACTTTCAGTGTTCTAATGGTAACCGAGCGCTCGAATGTGTTAAGATCTTATACGTTTGATTTGTAATACGTCATAAGTTTGAATTTTTTTATGCGATTCATTTTATACGCTACTTGATCCTTTAAAAAATATGTATGATAGCATTAAATAATATTCTTTTGTGACATAATTTTATTATTTTGGAGCTCGGACACTTTAATTTTTTTGGTTTAGTTTACACTCTATACGCAGCAGGTGCTGTGAAGAGTGTGTAATGGCACATAACTGTTTGAGTCTCAAGCAAATTTTACTTCTCTTTAGCTCTCATAGTTAGTAGCTCATTTTAGTTCTTGATTACTCAATTAACTAATTGCATGAATAAGAATCAGCAGAATAAAAAACTGTCGTACCTATACTGTCGTACCTAACTGACTTATACTTTACTGTACTGGACAGTAAAGTATAAGTCAGTTCTTTACTGTCCCTTGAAAATTTTGCATGAGATGTTATTGCACCTGCAAGTAATTGGGTCAAGGCAATTATAGCTTTAACTCTGTATTAATACTTATCAAAACGTGTTAGAAGACAATGAACGGAAAATTACTAATGACACATAAAAGTATTTTCCACAAATGAAGGGTTTAATTCGTTCCAAATTCCTGAGTGTGTTTATCACGTTTGCAAGACGCATCATCTATGCGTCAAAGCAATTAAAAGGAATTACTTATTCCTCTAAAAGGACCATTAAAGATTCCTTAAGTGGCATACTCTATTAAATCGAGAAAACATTCGCCGAAAAAGTATTTAAAGTTCCTTAGTAGAGGATCATCCTTCCATTTAAAACATCAAGAGGATTTGTGTAAGTTATTTGTGCGTTAAAGATATCTTTACAGGATGACTTTCATAAAGGTGTCTTCTAATGCATTTTTTTAAACTTTTTAAAAGCAATCAAACTGTTTCAATAAGTTTTCCCTCCAAGTATTACTTATTCAGCTATTCTCAACTAAATTAAAACTTATTCAAACATTCCAATTTGATTTATCTTTAAGAAGCTCTGCTTTACATTTTAATAACATAGTGTTACATTTATTACTGCAGTTACTACATATAATTGTTTCCCTGTTGCCTTTTTGTGTTGTTTATATTTGAACTTTGTACGCCTCTTTTAAATAGGGTTCTTCAATAAGACATCTCAAATGCATGCATACTATATATACAACATAATTTTAGTGATCTGAATATTTAATAAAACGACAATGACGATTTAAGTAAATGGATATCATCAATTGGCAATTGTGCTCAGTACTAAGACAAAATATATAAATAATGCAAAATACATGAATTACATTTTACAATAGAAATTTTTATTCGCAGTTTTTTACTACAATCCAATATTTAAAACAAATAGACATGATCACTATAGATTTAACTTCCACCCATTGATCATAATCATTGAATACTTTCGAGGTATGATATAAATTCTGAAATTTCTTCTACATTAAGCGTTATTCTTAATAATTTTTTAGTATTCATTGAAAAGGGGTGAATATTCGCATTTTCATTTTGTACACATTCTTAATTCAAATATGAACAGAAAATGCTGTTACTAAAAACACTGAAAAAGAAACTGGTGTTAAAAGATGAGATAAATAAATCTTTGTATAATAACACACATAAAAAGATAGAGGGGGGGGGCTTATTATGGAATAGTCGGAAAATATGGAACACCGAGGTTTCGGATCTGTTAGGTGCTGTTCTCACATGAAAATACCATGAACCACTCAAGAAAGATTCCCTTGTTACAATGCACTAAGAGTTGACTGCTTGTTGTTGTGTCGTACCACTCGCTACAGAACAAAGTATGTTTTGTTATTTTCAATTTTTACAGATAAGTTTTCATACATCCTAACCTACTAATGTACACGTGACTCGAACAATAAGTTATGATAATGTACACTAAAATAACTGTAATTCTTGTACTGTGGTTGTTTTTTACCTGACCGTATTTTTTCCATCAATTTAAAGGCTCATTTTATTAGATGGCATGTCGGTTTTATGGAATACTAAGTAATACCGTAATGGAAATCATCCCATCAACTAAATAACAAAAACTCTGAATGCACCTTCTGAAACGGAAAATTCTCCCGAAGATCAACAAGAAAAAATTTGGATTCAAGATTTCAGCTGTTCTCTTTGAGCTTACCTCGACTGTACCAGAGCAAAGAAAGAATATTATAACTACGACTTTTCTAAACAGACTCGAAAGATAGAGAAAGTCGTCATGAAATGACTCTAACATAAACATAAAAATGTTCTTTCTTTACAGTTAAAAATAACTACGTTTTATGAAATATAATTAGTTTTTCAACGGTTTAAACCACTTATTCCATATTACCAGACTATTTCAAATTAACCTCCATTCGTATTTTTTACTTCCTTGTACGGAGTATAAGGAAGTAATGTGATCCCGAAAACTTTTGGAAGCCAAATTTTGTATTTTGCATATCTCTAAAACTTTTATCAGCAGAATCTTGAAAATTTGTATTTAGAACTATTGTAACATCTAACTGTGAATCCCTTTTTTGATTGCAATTAACTGGATATTTTATTTACAGTGTCAGCCAAGTGACTTTAAATACATTAAGGTGTATAGATACATTCAATTCATTGAAAGCCTGTGGTCAATAAGTACACTGGCTATCTCCAAAATCTCGCAAACTATCTCAAGCTTGTCGGCTTTTGGAGAAATATCGCCCAATTAAGTGTCAGAAGGAAATCTGTCAAATTGAACCCAGCTCGCCGATCTCGGAAATATTTGGCTAGAAATCGCTAAACCTTACTGTTACTGCAGTATTTTATCGCACAAACAAAATAAGTTAGGATGAAGTGGGACGAAAATATTTTTGATTTAATAGACGTACAAGGAAGTCATGTGTTGTCCACCTCAGATTTTTTTAAATAATTTTTTCTATAACAACCAAATAAATAGTGTTTTTCTTTACAAGTTGCATTTGATTTCAATTAGTTATAGTATCTACCCATGAAGATTTGGGGGATTATATTCAAGAACGTGTAAAAGTTATAGTAAGAAATATAAATGGTTTTCCAATACACACTCCTCTCCTCTACTTATCATACTGGACGATCGTCTCGGTCGAAAAAATATTCAGATTTCTTTAGCAGTTAACACACAGTGTGGCACCAATATCATCGCCAGTTAAGATGGTAAGTAGCTTTTTATGTCTGTTGTTATATACAAAGTTTTATTTATCTCAGAAGAAAGTTCTGTGTTGCTATATTAAATTTTTAAGGTTTGTGATGTGAATGAGACCTCAGTCTGAAACATTAGAGCGCAGAATAGTAGTAAATATTCGTAAAATATCTAAAGTTATCTTTCCTTTGCATCAAAAAGAAACAAAAGTGCCTCCCCATGTGCATAGCTATACAGCATTTAGAAACATTTTTCTCAATTATAGGAGTGCTGAAGAATTGAGTGTGAATATCATAAAATGTATGCATACATCAAACAATTTGGAACTTTGTGATTTATGATTTAGCCACCAAATTTAACTATAATATAGCATAAACATAAATTAATAATGTTTCAGTTGTTTATCATATACCAGTAAAGTAATTATTTCTATTGCGTGCAGATAAAGTAACTAGCAAATGCTTTCCCTGTTAATCAATGCAAAATAACGTTACTATCGATATTCAGTTTAAAATATATTAGGCACTTTAAATGTAAACTGCATGATTTACTATTTTTTAAATTTAGTTTCCTAAAGACTTTTATAGAAACTTGCACTACCTTGAAGTACTTCAGTATTTTTTAACAAATTTTTATGGAGCATATTTTGAGAAGAGAAAAAATGCATCTCACCTGGGCTGTGTCGTAAATTAAAGCATTTATGCAAGTATTTTTTGCATCCTTATTCATAGAAGTATTTCAAGTGTAATCTGAAGTTTTGCTTAAATATATGTTTTTTGATATTAATGGACATTTTGGAAGCTATTCATATTTTATTTCATTTAAAAAATTAAGTAAAATGCTTATTTAAGAGAGGCATGTGTATTTAAAACAAGTTTCTTTCTACATTAATATGAATTAAGAACATGCTGTGTTTTGGTATTAAAAAATCTAGACAACTTTAAAAAGATAGCTGTAAACTTTCTGAATAAGTATGCATATTTTAAAAATGCAGCATATGTTACAGGTATTTTTAAACTTCTCGGATTTAACTGTGTTAGCTAAAAGTCTCATATTGTAATCCAGAATCAATTTACCCTGTTTGAAAATTTAAATATAATTGAAGTATTGTATTTTCATAGTTCGATACATGTTTAATATATAAATAGCATTCATTTTTACTGGTTTCATTTATAATTTTTTAATATGTAATTAAAATTGGATTGATATAAACATATTTCATTTCGAAAGTAGTAAGTATTTCTACATAACTACTGTATCCCAACTATACTGTAGTCACAACTAGACCTAGTCAATGTGTTGTGTAACCAGAGAATATAGTGGATTCGCGGTACAACGCGATCTCACTGATGCGAATTGGATATTACGCGAGTTTTTCACGAGTACCTACTGTCTGACTGTGTTTAGCGTGGAAAATTGGCAATCTGCCAGTAAAAGTGAATCCAAATTAACCGGTCGAGGAGGTGGGAAAGCGATCTGAGTGGATGCAAGGGTTTCATCATCTTCTTTTCTCTGTGTTTAGCGTGGAAAATTGGCAATCTGCCAGTAAAAGTAAATCCAAATTAACCGGTCGAGGAGGTGGGAAAGTGATCTGAGTGGATGCACGGGTTTCGTCTTCTTCTTTTCTATGTTCATTTCTATGTGTGGTACATGGTTATTGGGATTTGAATTCTTATTTTTAGTTCATTTGATTGGATAGTACAAATCGTTGGTTCCTGCAAACTGCATTGAAAACTTCTAAATTATTTACCGGCAAGCGCACATCTAACTGGTACCCCCAACAACTAATGGACGTGCCCGTTTCTACCTCTAAACCGGTTGTTTATGTTTTTATCAAATCGGCAGTGAAGCAGTATCTCAGAGATAAAACAAATTCATCGCCCGCAGCAAGAGATTTTTCGCCAACAGCAAGGAGTGCCCACATTCATTTATTCTTTAGTTTATGTGGGAAACAGTAATATCTAGTTAGGGAATGGCTTAAAACTATTTGAAGGGTGCTTATAAATTTACTAAAATAATTGTGTGTGTGTTTCGAGAGTGGTACTTGCACCCTATCCCACAACACGAAATTTGCAAGGCTTCTTGGAACACATCACTGGCGCAAGTCAGGACTATACTGTAGACAAAGAAAAAAAAATACCGCTCTCATCTAGAACGAATGGATGGCTGTTTTCTGTGTCCCAAAACTCAAAAAATAGAACGTAGAACTATGCTTGATGAAGATACACACAACTGGTATAGACGAAATCGTCAAGAATTTATAGTCCGCAGTATTCTGGATAATCACAGCAGAATGGCTAGCTTGTGTAACGCAAGGTTATCGTTTGATTATTGGCGTACTAGAATTACCGTTTGCGAGTCTACCCGTGAGAGTACGCACCAATTTACAGATACTTTCATCTGGCTACAAGTGACAGCTTATAGAGAAGAGATCTGAAAATTGGGTAAGTAGGTTCAGAAGTGTCTCCGCTCTATGATCTAGTATTTATAGGGAGTACATAGATTCATAAGTTCTAGTTCCACCAATTATTTTCTATATGACAGAGGGGCACATGTTTTTCTCAGTGTATGTCAGAATTTAAACTTTTCGAATATCCATCGCTAAGGAATTCACGGACGGGAATTTTAGTGTAATTCGTCAGGTGTTATGAATGTCATACACGAATATCATCGTCCATCACTGTATCTTTTGGTGAATTGTGAGTTTCTCGCAGAAAAATTTTATTTCACTTATAAAAATCCATACGAAGTAATTTCTTTTCTATAAGAAGATAACGAACTGTATAGTCATGTCGGGGCCATCGTGATTCTACCGGACCTGATCGTGCAATAGATGCGTCATCCAAAGAGGTTTACGGATGTTCACTTATTGGTTCCAGCAATTAGATACGTTGTCTAACGGTCGAATCTAACCAATAAGGAAACGTCCGTAGACTCCTTTCGGAGTTCACAAGTAGGCCCGCTAGAATCACGATGGCCCCGGGTCAAGTACTCTTTAGAAATGTTTTGGCTCTTTTTAAAAAGATTGGGGAATTGTAACAAACATGCACAAGAAAAATGTCAATTTTTTTGTCACCAGTCATTCATACTTTCTTCCGGGGTAACAGAGAAAGCTGCGTGAATTCGGATCAATGAAATAATACAGCTCATTAATGGTCGTATTCACCAAAGATTAATCCTGCGAGTTAACTCATCAAAGCGCGTTACTTCAAGGTTAATGGAGAAAATGGTATTTACCATTCCAAATACAAGAATTACCAATACATCTGTCCAATATCGTCTTTGCTCTTACCATACCACTTAATTTTATGTACGGAAAATTTAACGACCTGTTTTAAATTGCAGGAGAAAAAACTCTGTATTCACATAAATTACAACATTATTTGCGTCACTAACGTTAAAATTTCGCCTGGAACGAAATGGAAATTTGGACTGTTATGTTTAGGAATCGGAAATTATGAAACTCTTTTATTATACATGGCGTATATAAACTGTTTCAACAAAATAGTATGGTAGAGAGGGCTCATAGTAAGAAATCAGTATCGCATAGCAATGTGGGGTCAAAAACGTTGTCTTCATGTACACTGTAAAAAAAAAAAAAAAAAAAAAAAAAAAAAAAAAAAAAAAAAAAAAAAAAAAAATTCGGAAACGTTACCCCAAAATATGGGGCAGCTCTTGCTGTTTAAAATAGCAGAAACGTTTCCGAACCATGCGGGTAAAGAATTTAGGAACGTTTCTGCATATTTCGAAAAATATTTACATATTTTCCTGCTTTTTAGGTAAGGTTTCTGAAAAAGATGTGTAACGTTTCTGTATATTTTGGTAAAATTTTGAGTAACCTTTCGGAACATTTCACAAAGGTTTCCGAATTAACGAGTAACCTTTCTGTGTTTTTCAGAACGAGTTACATGCGCTAAAGTAGCGTTTCGAGTAACATGCACTAGATGGCAGCACCAAACTCTCACGGAAGGAGCGCTCAGAATCGAACCCTCGACGCACTCTGTCGTAGGTCAGCACGTTACCTCAGCGCTGTGATAGTCTTGCTCTGATATGCTTTAAAAGTAAACTGACTGCTGCAAAAGTTAGTTCTGGCATGGCTTGTTTTGGAAACTTAAAATTTTTTTGGAGTATTTTATAAATGGAGGGAAAATACCATAAATAATAAATATTAATTAAAAATCTTAAATCTTTTTTTTCCACATAAGTCATTTTCTGGAGATAATGTGCTGTTTTATTTGAGTATTCATCCGGCGGCGTCACCTGGTGACTGGTCACAAATGAACTTCACAGTGACCACACAGTGGAGTCACATCACTCACAAGTCACAATGTGACTAGTATGTGACAGTCCTGTGATAATTGTGACCCTTTGTGACGTCACAGCGACTCTTTTGTCACCATCTGTGCTATTAGTGAAGACGCGTTCACTCTTTTCCCTCTGTCTCTTGCCACTTGGCGCATGCGAGCAAAGTCCCAAATGAAGATTCCCTTTCCCCGTAAATATTTTACGCCGAAATGTGGGTTATATTTCTGAAATCGTGAGTTCGAGTAGAGCATCGGTAGGTTACGCTATACTTTCGGAAACCTTTCTGCTATAAGTATGTAAAGTTTCTGAATTTTTTTACTGTGTAGCTGCTAATAATTACTTTAGGAAAAGTGCTTAAGTGTTCGTCAAATTTCTTAAGCAAGTTTCGTATACAATGGGCTTGCCTCCAAAAATCTCGTCCAAGATATAGAGCAGAATTTTTAAACTACTTTTAATCACATGTTTTCTGAGAAAAATACGTTAGTTTTTGAGAAAGAATGGTCACAAAGTTGACTGTTGTTTCAGCATCCGTTCCAAAGTGATTATTAATTGCTGCATGAAGACGAAGTTTCCGATCCCACATTGCTATGTAATTCTGATTCCTTATTATTTGCACTATCCTCCATAATATTTTGTTGAAATAATTTAGATATACCCTGTATAATTCTCAGTGAAATACAATACATTTTCATTATTACTTTGTTTTTTAAGCACATTACTAAAACCTTCCAAAAATTATCCACTACCGTATTAGAAAATACGATTTAGATGTGTACAGTTCAGTTGTATTTATCCTCACGGTGCGCAAATAGGACTGGTAACCGAACAATAGGTATAGACAAGCACACATTTATTTAAATCTTATGTTAATTTTATTTTTAAAGTTTCTTATTGTTTCAAAAAGAGAAATTCAACAATTTATTATTTTTAATTTGAAGCTTTTTCAGCTTTTACGCAGCATTCTATACAAGCCTTATTTCATTTGAATTATACCCAAAATATAGAGTGTAAACTATTGTTTCATGTTTATGACTTAACTAATAATTTATAACTCTAAGCCAATATAATTCCAACTATGCTTTTACAGTTTACAGTTAACAAAATTTACAAAAGAGATTTAAAATAATCCAAGTACAAATATTATTCTAGCACCAGTGATAAATGTGAGTTTTCATATATTAGATCCAAATTCTCTATGCATTTAATATAAAAGAAACATAATGTAGAACATATGACATGTGAATGTTTTCATCTACACGATGCAATTCTTATTCACAAAATTCATCCCTGGAAATCTACTTCTTAGGAGTTCTCAAAACTTGTTCGTCCGTATTTAACTTTCCAGCAGCCCTTGAAGTTAAGTTGAAACTTGCGATAAAATATGACAAACACAATTTTAATATGAAAGATCCTTTCATTTGGGAGGCAAAATTATTACGAGTATTTCATATTCTATTTGACTCGAACGGCACTGGAAATGCGAAATGTTCAAGACTCCCAAGAAAATTTCTGTGCGAGTTAAGAACCCGAAAGGATTTTCTTGAACAGAAAACATTCACCTAATGATGTCCAGAATGAATATTCAAAGATACGAATGCACTTATTTTTGAGAGCTTTCAGATATTTAAAAATATTACCTTATGACTGATATGATGATTGTTATATTTTGGAAATTTTACATAAATATTGAAGCATACTCTCTGGAATGTTTATTTCTTGTTTGTACACAATATTCTTGTTTACATGGATGCTAGCTGCGAAAATGGATGAGCATAATCTCTGCACCAGAGCTTCCAATTGTAATACTTACCTGCTTTTGTGTGGGACTGCTAATACTTACGTGTACTTACTAAAAACACCCGAAAAAAAATTTCCTTTGAAGGGCACTGTCTGTTTATAAGCATTGGCCACTACGAGGTCGGAACTGGTCACTATGTTATGGAGGCACCTAATAGGTCAACCAGCGTTGCCTCCTATGAAGGGAAAGACGAAATGACATCCAAGACCATCCCAGGAGTCAAACCCGGACCCGTATTTTTGTAAAATGGTTCTCTAGCCATTACACGATTCGGGTGGCGTAGTATGAGAATCAATAAAAATAAAGAATTGATTGCAAACTTCTTGCATTAAAAAGTTAAGAATATCATTTCTTGTTTCAAGGATTCAGAAGAGGAGAAGTGCGTCGGAATATGATATCAAACTCAGAACCTACTGTGTTCATCAGGAGTTACCCATCCGGACAAAAGGCACCCATTAACCCGACCTTCAAATGCCGTGGTGTGGTTAGTCGAGGTAAAGATCTTGTTCCCCCCACACTATCCCCACGCGTAGCTAATCGGCCGTAATCCCACAAACAAACCTAGAGACATCCACCTTGAACTGAAATAGACGGAGCACGCTTGCGAGCGGGAAGCCAGTTTTTGGTTCGAACATCTCAAGCCAGTTGGTCACGTGACTGTGGGACACATTCGCCTTTGTGCCCATACATCGAACATGGAGAACACTTGTGTAGCATATAATTGTAATGCTAAAGCCCCCGAAGGATACTCTCTTTGCACGTAAGTATGATTTTAGACGCTAAATTCCACCATATTTAATGTTTTACTCTATTCTTTTAAGTGAAAACTTTCTTTGACCATCATAGAAATGGGTCTTAACAATCCGGTCTTTACACGTGGCAATACGTCGACGTTCTTTTAAAGTTTAAAGCTTTTTATTTGATATTGTATAACCTAATATAAAAGAAACGTATTTTATTGTTTTAAATGTCTAACTTTTATGTCATGTATAGGATTTTAATTGCTTGCATACTTTGGATGTTCAGACATTGACTAAATTATTTTAAGTTAGTGTAAACAAAATGTGTCAATGAAGTCTATTTTTATTTTTAGTAAGTTCCTTACTTTTTTGTATGTTTAATAGCAATGATTGCGAAGATAGTTATAATTAATTTTATCCCAAATGAGAGAGAAAAATACATTTTTATATTTATATTTCAGAAGCTGTTATTTCTCTTGTTTCTACATTATTAATTTTAATCCAACGCAAAATTCGATAGAAATAATTAAGGATAGATTCATTTATGTTTATGTCTCATTTATTTTATCAGTAGATTGTAATTATATTTTGTTACCTACAGTGCAAAAATGTGTCTTTTAGTCAAAATACTTACTTGAGAACTGCCTTTCTTTCTTCCGCAGACGAAATTTTCAACTGTCAAAGCACCTTATAGTTCTTCAACTAAACTGAAATTCAATAACTTTATTTCCTATTTTAATGGCTATATTTCCTCATTAAAACTTAATAACACTGTAATAACTAAAACCTTTTTGAAATATTAGTTCACCAGAAGAAAAGCTTGAGGTATCTGTTGGCCTACAAGTTTTCCCGGGACCACATCGAGACCTTTTTTAGTGCCATTAGAGCAAGGGGTGGTTCAAACAACAACCCTACTTGTAGGCAGGTTGAAAATGCCTACAAGAGGCTCTGGCTGCACAACAATATTAAAGGGTCAGTTTTTGGGAACTGTCAAAATGTAGACAGTATGAGAATTTTATGTAGCACAAAGAAAATAGATGTCTCCTCTTCCGATGAATCAGAAGCAGAGGATGATAACACTCAATTCGAGGATCAATCACCAGCTGTTTGACTCAATAGTTTCATTCAAGATGTTATTAAATATGTAGCAGGTTTTGTTGTAAGAAAATTTCTAAAAACTTTAACATGAGAATTTTGCATTTCTGGAATATTATCTAACGAAGAAAAAACTGGGCTGATAGCCTATAAAGCATTTTCACCAGAAGCTGGGTTAATTGTACGAGCAAATAATGTTGTAATATTATGTAAACACACTAAAATTGTTTTTTGCCAGACTTAAAAATCATTTGGTCTTGGGGGGGGAAATATTATTCTTTACACGACACAGGAAGTTTTGAAGAAAATTAATGTAAATAATTTTTTTAAATGTCTCGAAAACCATATGTTTGACCATGAAGCTGAAAATAATCATTTTATAATTTTAGTAAAATGTATAATTAACAAATATTTGCAAATAAGAATGACACCATGCAACTTAATATAATTTTAAAAATAATTGTAAAAATATTTGGAAAACATTCACGAAATTAATTTTATTTAAAAACCAGTAGTTTTAATTTTAACAAGCATTATTATTTTCAATGAGTTGAGTTAAAAATTCTTTTTTGTAGTAATTTTGTATTTAATAAGGGTGTCTGTAGTATAGTGGTGAATATATACCCCATCTTCATTCAATAATTTCAATAAAAAACAAAATTAATTAAATTTCTAAATTACCCATCTGATCCCCATTATTCTAGTCTTAATTTACTTATTTGTCAGTGTTTTATTGTTTAAATCTTACTTTATTTTTCTAAAATAATTTTAAAATGAAGGTGTGTAATTCTAAATTGAATAAGATATTTAAAATTCCTAGATTTTTTGTAGAATTTTTTATTATCCATCTCCTTAATTAAACAATAGCTTACACAGTAATCTATTTGATATTAAACAAATACTTTTAAATTCTTAATAAACATGGATCTATATTTTTTACTTAATTGAAGCATCTTTTTTTATCCAGTTATTAGCCTACTGTATTAAATTTTGCGATGAATTGTAATTTTTTTAAAATATGTTTTTTGAGTGCCAAAATCAGGCACTGTAAGAATAAACGCATTTGTTTAAGTGATCTGTATTTTATATTCAAGAATTGTTGGTGTACTTTTTATGTGGTGGATTAATTAATAAAAATGTTCTTTTCTTCATTAATTTGTATTTATTTTGATGATAATTTCTTTTTTATCTTTTGAAAATTATTTTGATCTATTTATTTTTCTCTGCCATGTAAACAATGTCCTCATAAATTAAATATTTTAAATTATTGGTTACTAAGATATGTACTAATTCTTGGCAAGTTAAAATACAAAAATTTTGTACTTTCTAATTAGTAGTACTCTTTCCAGTTAGTTAATTTTGGTCTTTACAATAGCGAAAATTAATCATTTATTATTAAAGAAAGACACAATCCCAATGAATTAAATATTAATATTCTAGTCTAATAGGTTGTGTATTAAAGGGAAGTAAGATTTAATTTAAAAATGCGCGTTGAAGATGTTTTGAGCGGTTTCTAGAGCTAAAACATAGCTGTATATCAACCCGCCGAGATACGCAATACAACGCGCGCGGTCTTCGAAACAACAGCAAAGATCAGCTGTTTGTGGATTCTTCTCCCAAGATGTTCGAACACGGGTTCCGCCCCCATGCTTCGTCTACTTCACTTCAAAGTCGATGCCTAGAGAGTCAGCTTCAGACTGCTGAAACATGTGCCGCCAGTTCCAGACTTAGTAGCCAAGTGTTTTGGATTTTGAGTAGTGTCACATGTTGTAGACTTTTCTGCCTCGTGTTGCGGCTTTTAATAAGCTACAGAAGGGTCGCCATCTGTCACTGAAGGTGAGGAGAATGCTTGTTCGTTTCTCAGAATCACCAATAAAAGGAGGGTATGGCGGGAGCTGGTGTCTGAAGTCCGTACCTTTACATCACGTCAGGTCACCAATGAAGAGGAGTGTGTGCCGGGAGCTGCTGTTGAACAGGGCCTTATGTGTGCAATCTTCAAGTGCAATGCAACCGGACAATACCCACTTGACCGACTTCCAAACGCTCAGGTATGGCTGATCGTGGTAGCGTCAAAACATGTGGCTCGAAAATATAACACAATTACTTTAACTGAATTAATATCTATTTGTATACCTAATATTTCCTAAATATTGCGAATCAAACCTATCCACCTATTGATTGCATAACAGACTACAAAAACGTATTGCATATTTTGGCTTGAAGTTTCTCACTTTCAAGCGGCTCTGGCCTTTAATAAATATCAAAAAGTAAATCGCAGTAAGTAAAGTATTTTTCCTCTTTTCTTCCCTCACAGTTTCCATTGGTCAATCTGAAATCAAAATTTCCCGACGATTAAATATGCATAACTATCAAAATTATGTAGAACATTCTGAGAATTAATTACTCCGGAGATGTATTAACCGATAAAGAAAACGAGTAAACGAATAAGATCCAAAGAAGTAGTTCTCCGAGCCCTTATAAATTGCATTTCTTCGTATTGATGCATTTTTAATACGTTTCTTCCAGCGTATGCATCCAGGATCAAAAGATTTATTACCCAAAATACTTAAACTTAATACTACTTATTTAACTTTGTAATGAACTATGAAGTTAGGTAGAAATCGGAGATGAAATACAATGCGTATTATTCCGTTCAGGGAGTGTGGGGGGGAGGCAGTTTTACCGATCGTAGATGCATGAGGAATATTACTTTTCTAATCAGTTCAGACGAAATTGGAAAAGTGCGCACGCGAGCTTTACCATGCAATTTCTTCTTGCTCCCTGCACGAATATGGGATGAGCCGGAGGATGATATAATATCCCTGGCGTAATATCGAAAGATAAAAACTTAAAATGTTTTTAAAGGTATCACAATAAATTTTCCAGCATGCATATAGCAGTTGGAATAAATACTATTGAATCAGCCTTTTTATTTGGAAAATACTGAACGCAATTCATTTGATGCAATGAAGAGGGAGGCAGGTATGAACATTTGTTTTTCATTGATGTATATTTTTATTTTCATTATATTTTTGCAATTTAAATGTTATCTGAGAAAAATAATATATTGTCTTATCATAAGAATCAAAAATCAAAGGTTTTTTAAAGAAATTAAATGTGTTTTAGATCTTAATTTTTTTTTTCTTTTCAAACCATGAATGAGCTATTTTAAATAAGCTAGATTTACTTTTGAACAAATATGACATGAATGTATAAAGACTTTTTATAATAATAAATGAATCTATATTAAGAAATATAAAATAATAATAATAAATTGAGTAACTTCATTTGACTGAAATTACTAAAATTCTATTTCTTAGGAAAATTAATATATAATTATGTTTGTGGCAATTTTTTTTCAAAATTTGTAGGTAGGTTTTGTCCTCTTAGGTGGTGTAGAACTGCGTAATGACATTTGTGAAAATTGTTGATTTTAAAAAATACCATGCGTGAATTTAAAAAGTTGAAAACACGAGTTTTGATATGAGTTAATTTTTTTAACTTTTGTGGAAATCGGCGTTAAAATGCAACGATATACAGCAATACTTACTATGTAGTTGCATGTCCTTTTCCTTTCAGGATTGTGTCATATCGTCTGAACATGAAATTAACAAGGCTTTCTGTTTTGGACTTAGAGAGTTTTGCGCATTTATATTAAATACCCTGAAGCAATTCTGTCTTTGAAGAACGCTTCCTAGTCCCAACTTTTCTTCCGATGTATTCCCATAGGTTTTTAATAGGATTGAGTTCAGGTGACAGACTCGACAGTCTAAAACTTTAATTTTCTTAGCTGTAAACCATTTTTTCACCATTTTGGAGATCAGCCTTGGATCATTATTCTTCTGAAATATCCATCCGCAAGGCATCTTTTCGGAAGGCATGAAGCAGCACGTCATCTACTAAAATGTTTTTATAAGCATTTGAATACATAGTACCATGAATATTTTCAAGGGCGAAGACACCATTTTGATGGAAATCTCCCGAGATCATTACTGATCCGTTTCCTAGATTTACTGTTGGACTTTGGTACTGAGGATATATCCTGGTGCCTTTTCGACAGCAAATATATCATCGGGCATCATTTCCAGTCAAACTGAATTTAGATTCTTCACTCCAAGAACTTTGGTTTTTACAATCTTTGTTCACATTTCTTGATCAGTTAATTTTAATAAGTACTTCCGATTCTTTGCCCCGATAAGACATTTTTTTACATGGATACCTGTGGACATGATCCATAGGTATCCATGCTGCCTTATACTCGTAAAAAAATATTTCGCGAATTGATGTTTCACCAAAATAATGATCCGAAACACCCTTCGATAATAGAGAAAAAAAAATTTTTTTTCGCTGAGAAAATTAGAATCGAAGCTTTTCTGACTGCTGAACTAGTCACCTGACCTCTAATTGACCACCATTGGGAACACGTGGGAATAAAAGTCAGGATGGGAACATTGTTCAAAGGCAAAACTGCTTTAGGATCTTCAGTAGGAATGTACAAAACTTCCTAGGTCCACCTTAGCCTTGTAAATTCCATGATCAGAAGATGACCTGCCTCTAGGGATGGACGCGAGACGAAAAATTGGCGTCTCGCGTCTCGCAAAACAGCCGAAAAGCTTGTCTTGTCTCGCAAAAATCCCTATATAATAATGTTAAAAATGTCTGTCTCGTCTCGCAAAAAAGCTGTAAATCTCTGTCTCGTCTCGCAAAAAGTCGTCTCGCGTCCATCCCTACCTGCCTCCTTCAAAGCAAAAGGATGTGCAGCTATATATTAAATATTGCCGTATTTCGTTACATTAATACGATTAATTTAATCAAAAGTTTAGAAAAACTGAATCCTCTCAAAGCTTCTGCTTCCAACTTTTCAAATACACGCTTGTTATTTTTTTAAATTAACAAATTTTGTCCTTATTATTAGTTGTACACTCATTAAGAGGATTAAAGTTACAAATTACTAAGGTTACAGGTCTAAGATATTTTCCTTACAGAAAGAGGATGGAAAATCATATAAACTCGAAACTTCAGCGCCGTATTGTTCATGCCGGTTTTCTAAAATAGGAGTACTTTTGTCAGCAAGTAGAACATCTTTGGAATATGTTCAATAGTGCTACAACTTTTCTGTTCATTAGTGTTGCAACACTTTGTTCAACTAGGTTCAAGGATATCAATAAAACAAGGGTTATAAGGATTAGGCTGAAGCTATGAACTGTGTTCAAAAATTAACAATTCATTAATTAATATTATGTAGCACCAGATTATCGACAAACGCTTAGGACTTTGTTAATATAATATTTAATTTTTGTTTTGTAATAATTTTATGTATAATGCTGTGCTGATCTGAAATATTTAGAGGACAATCTGTAAAGTTTTCATCCAGTAAATAAATGTCAAATCTTGTTTTTTAGGACACAATAACTTACTCATTCATCATTTACGCTGCTACAAATACTGAACTGTTTTATACAGACAACTAGGAAAAACATTTATGTATTAATAATGGATACTACATTTTAATATTGATTTAATCATACATATTTTTAATGTGTCGAAAAACGTCTTGGAAAAAAATGTAATAACTACACCATTTATTCTACGTTTCTGAAAAAACAGACAACTGTCATTTGTTGTAAAAAGTCTAAAAAATGTAAGAATATCACATGACAAAAATTTTTGATCACGCATGCTCACTGGAAGGCTAACTCCTATTTTTCTAATGTGCCTTTAGGATTACATTGAGACTAAATACAAGCGAGCAAATTTTCTATCTATGAAACTATGTTTTTAAAAGGGATTTCGAAATGTCTTAAAGAACGCAAATGTAAATTAAAAATGAATGGAAATTCTAGATTAACATGCACTCATTATCTGAAATACGAAACTTTTGTTTCCAAAATATCCACTATTGTAAAAATCGTATTCCCTCCTCTGTCATTGAAAGCTTCATTACCAGAACGCAAATGTCAGCAAGCGCATTTACAGATCATCAATTAACCACCGCAAAGATCCGCAAATTCAAAAATTCTTAGGCACAACAACGTGGCCTTATTTGCTTTCATAATGAACCTTAAAGCCAGTCAAGAAAATCCAAGATAAAATTTAATCCATACCCCATGGAGATTTTTCAAGTGAAAGGATCACGAATATCCCTCCACCCCCCCCCTCCCATTCCCCTCTTCTCAATCTTTCCGGATGAAATTGGAAAAGGAAACATGCGAGCTGGCTAAGCAGAAAAGCCTTTTGCACGAACAAATTATGAATATCGGGAAATGAAAATTTTCCTGGCCAATAACAGCGTAAGATTAAAGCAAAAACCGAAAATTTTCTATCGGCGGGAGGACGAGGAAGGCAGTGGTTATCTCGTGATATTTTCTATTACATTCTTGGTATTAATTACCAGCCGAGGCTAATTAAATATTAAAGATTTTTATCCACGCAGAGTTGGAAAAATTGCACCCATTGCATGTGATGTGCTAGAACCGAAGACTTTCTGCTTATTAACAGATTCAGCAAAGATTATAAATCAGTTCCTATTATTCCCACATGTTATGTGTCAACTAATCAGCATTCCCAAGAATTTCTTTTGCTTTTTAAGACATCTTATCAATATATTAAG
Organism: Cheiracanthium punctorium; assembly: GCA_038373885.1. NCBI lineage: Eukaryota > Metazoa > Arthropoda > Arachnida > Araneae > Cheiracanthiidae > Cheiracanthium > Cheiracanthium punctorium. Next base: position 45,558 of record JAWZYV010014887.1, on the reverse strand, counting down.
CGAGCAGCACTCTAAAAAGAAAGTAGTGAGTGGCCACTACTCTTTAAGAGTGAAATGGCAGCTTCAGTATTCAAGTCTTAAATTTATGAATATGTTCATTGAATTACGCTCTACACATTGCTAGAGCGAACTGTAACTATTAAGAAGCAAAATATCAGTCAAATAATCTAGCTCTGTTGGTCTTGAATAGTTAATTGTGAAAAAAATCATTCCTTTTAACCAAATATTTTGGGTGGAGTCAATGTTCATTTTATCAAGTTTTATGAATTTGATAGTTTATTACACTACAAATCAGCCAGTACAGTGAAACCTGCAAAAGTGATCACCTTGATAAAGACATCATCTATTCATAGTGACCACTTTGTGCAATTTCACTTTACAACCACCACAATTAACCACTTTTGTCAAGTGACCATCTTTATAAGTTGACCAGTTTTGTTCTGCGCGGGAGTGATCATATTAAACAGGTTCCATCGTATTTAGTATTTCTTTAAGTCTTCTAAGTAGTAGACTATCATTTCCCTCTTTAGGAGTGACGCTTTACTTCTCTATATTTCCAGTTTAAAATCTTAGGGCCTTCAGCCTCTCCAGGAAAACAATCCCCGTAATGCTTTTATACACAGAAAACTGCCCTCAAAAACTCAAGATTTTCGAACGAATTATTGTATATTTTTTTATTACTCCGTTTTCTCCTTATTTTAAGAGCATTCATCTAATAATTTTGTAATACAAAATTTCTCTTACAAAAAACGCAATTAAAAGGACAGTAATTTCATAACAATACAAAGTTTCTCTAATGTAAGAAATTGGAGCAGACGTAAAATCCGTCGTGGCTCCAATGTCCTGTAAGTTGTTAAACGATACCACTGGGGGTGCCGATTTCAGGGGATTGGTCCCTCCTGATAAATTGTTTGAAAATTAAGGGACCACCGGGATAAAGTCGAACTTCCTCCCATTGGGTTCCACTAAAAATGGAAGGCGACCCCCTATCAGGGGGTCTGGCGCCACATGCGGTTGTCATAAGAAACAACAACAACAACCACAAACTGGAGAAGAGCCTTAAGAGTATAGAATTCTAGGATTAATTTGGATGCAATTTCTCAGCTTCTTACGCTGCAAAACATGTAGTATTCATTACTTCAAATCGAGATTCAGTCCCTCCCTTTCGTGCTGGTGTATTTAAGTGGGTACCAGATGGAACGAAAGTAGTTGGCTATTACACTGCGCACGCATGCAAGCCCCGATATGCACGGTGGACATTTTGAGCATCATTTCATGAAAGCACATGCAAAAAAAACTATGTTCATGATTCCAATAAAGGCCCTTTTCGTGCACCGGCAATGACATTTATGGGTTTTTTTTTTTTTTTTTTTTTTTTTTCCACTACTCTTGAAAAGTACGGGCCATAGAGTTATGTTTTTTTTTGGGCACTTTTTATGTACTCCCAACGAGAAATCTGGCTGTGCAGAGTTTGGGCGGTATTTACGGGACACCCTGTATAACAATGTTATACAGGGTTCCCTAAAATGGTGGTAACGGGCTTCAATTCTTAATCTATTAGAGGTAAGAGAGCATTGTAAATTGAAAATGTGTTCAAAATAAGATCAGAAATAAGACTACGTTAAGAAAAAATTTCTCTTGTTAATTTAAGAGAAGCAGCACTTCTTGAAGTTGTATACGATAACCGTAAAAAAAAAAAAAAAAAAAAAAAAAAAATTCCCAGTTAGTTAAATACGCCCCTTACACAAATGAGGTGGTGGACAAAATTTGAGAAATCTATTTTAAAAAGTGTCAGAAATATGAAGATTAAAAATATGCTGACTAAAACCACATTTCAATGGCTGAAAAAAAATGCGTCGGATGATCGCATTTCAGGGGTCATACAGAAATTATGAAGAAAATACGAGGCGTATGCGGAAAGTAAGTTCCGTTTTGAAAAAAAAATATAGAAAAAAAATTTCAAGTCAGTCTTACTTTTACATGAAAGAGTTTACCTTAAACTATTTTTCTACATAGTTTCAGCCTACGTCCAAACACTTGTCGAAGCGAGTTATCAGCTTTTCTATGCTTTTCTTCATAGAAACTTCCCGCCAGTGACAATAACCACGACTCCATGGCATTTTTCATTTCATCGCCGGATTCAAAGAGCTTGCCGCCAGCTGTTCAATCCAGAAGCTAGTGGTAGTCGGACAGCACCAAGTCTAGGCTGTACGACTGATGATCGAACTGCTCCCAACGAAACTTTCGAATCATCTTTTGAGTGTCACCAGCAGTATGAGGCCGAGCATTGTCATGGAGCAACACAGTTTTTTTACTGAGAATTCCTCTACGTTTGTTTTGAATTGCACGCCGTAGTTTTCTTCGCCCTATTCGTGGTTATCGCCGTGGGTTGGAAGTTTCTATGAAGAAGGTATAGAGAAGCTGGTAACCCACAACGACAAATGTTTAAACATTGGCGAAAACTATGTAGAAAAATAGTTTAAGACATGCTCTTTCACATAAAAATAAAATTAGCCTGAAAAAAAAAATTATTAATTTTTTTCAAAGCGAACTTACTTTCCGAATACGCCTCGCACTTGTTTTGCACTGAAGCAATATGCGTTTACAATCAATTTCTTGTGTAGCTCCAAATCATCTCTGTTTAAAGATATCTGTGATACTATTAGTAATGAAAGGATGAAATTTTGTATATCACATATTTAGTATATGAGGAACATTCTACTAGTTGGGAATTCTTTTGTACAGGGATCGTAAAAAAAAATTTAAAAAGTTTAACCTTTTGAAAATTAACCTGTGGATTTTTTTATGGCAGTCTTATTTTTAATTGTTCTTCAATTTACATTGTCCATTTATTTCTAATAGATAAATAATAAAAGTCCATTACCACCTTTTTGGGACACCCTGTATATTAACAATCGATTGATATTTAAGACAAGTAACAGTTAGACAGACAAATAAACCGGATCATAAACACCTGGTTGGATAGGTTTTAAAAAACTCATTGAAAAATAATTATCAGTAAAATTACAAGAGGAAAGGTTCAAAAACGGCTACAAACACGCGGGAAACATATTTAGTGTGTTCCTTTGCAGCAACGCTTTTATCACTTCAATCCTTAAATATTTATTGTCCGGAGGAATTTCCACCTCCCGGGAGATCTTTAAATTTCATGGGAACACACGCATGCCTTTAATACACGTTTAGAGAGATTGCGGTACTTATGAACTGCATGTATTTATTGCCCATCCACTCCAGCTCCAATATGCCATTTTCCCCGCAATAAATGCCGGTTCCGTATCTATAAACACGGAACAAAAACTTGGGACTACCTACGATGAATAGAGTCAATTTCTTCTTCCCGATTTATCGGAAGAACTGCGTGTGCATGTGTATGCATTGTAGCTTTATTTTTCAGGGAATATTATTTTGTGTTTTATTGGGGGTTTTTTTTCTCTCTTCTTCCCACAGTCCTGTTCCGAGAAAGAGTTTTCATATTTTTCGCGTTTTGTTTTTTCATCGGCCGATTTGAAATGCTTCTCATATTTGCATTGCATATACGGCGCAGATTGCCTAACTTTTATGTTGTACGAACCGAGTTGTTATTTGAATAAAGTTGCAATTCGGGAAAACTGTTTTCTGGAAGTGGGTTGTTTTTTCTTCCGCCCGTTACGGAATAATTCGTATTTGTCTTTGAAATTCGATGCGTATTTAATCTTATGTTCTTCATGCGGTATTACGATATTTGTTACTGTAGGAAATATGGGTAAGAGAGAGCATTATTTTGAAAATGTTGCGCTGTCTTTTAGGGAAAGCGCACAATCTTTTCATTAGATAGAAATATTATTATTTCGTGTTATATGTCTTGGTATTTTTTCTTCAGTTGCAGAGCTTTTGAAACAGCACTTATTTTTTCAGAAAATAGCATTGATATGCTATAAACAAATTAGTCTAAGGGAATGCATAAGTATCGCGTTAAAATTTGTTTACTGAGTCACATTGCAGATGTTGAATTATAATGGCTAGTTGCCACCCTGCCTCTTCCAAAAAATGGTTATGCCTCTTCAAACCTATTAAGTTATATATATTCTTTATGTAGGAGAGAATAACACTCTAAAACGAACTTCATAATTTTACGGTTTTTTTTTTTTTGGTTTTGCTATTGATTTCTAAGAGCAAAAATTCGTTTCTACTTAACGGATCAAACATTATATTCATTATTTGTGTTGAATTGTGTACTTTATTTTTCACTTCTTTTTCATAGGAGTAAATTGAATCTATTTTACTTAGCTTTTATACGGAGTTGTTACACATCTTAAATTTATACATTTATAGTGATACTTTAAGTTAATTCATACCGGATTTAATGGATGTTTCCAATCTCACTTAAAGTCTGTTAAAAACAAAATGTAAATAGCATTTTTTTATTTTATTTACAACATTTCTAATGTTTTTTCGGGAGGGGGAGATAAGAAGAACTTTGAAAAATATCAAATCCTTTACCCATTGATTTTTTAATATATCCGAAAATAAACTGTTTCATTTACACTGCAATAAGTTAATAAGTAATAATAGATTTGGACTAAATTATTGAAAAGTATTATATGTATATTTATCACTGTACAAAAATATTGTTAATTTAATATCTAAAACAATTTTTCAAATCTCAAATAATCTATCTTATGTTTTGCACAGCATAAAAGTAGCTACAATGTATAAAATATACATTAATTAAAAGTCTGGAAAACATGTTATTGATGAACTGAATATAGAAAGGAAAACCACAAAAGTTTTCAAGGTGCTCTTAAGCATCTGTTTTGTTTCAATAAGCTATGCCATGAAATCTTTATACAATTTTGTAGCAACATTTAATAATATTCAGTCATTACTGAGATATCGTAGAATAACTCTTTCGAGGATAACGTTAGGGTGAGGTGGGGTAAAATGGGTTGAATTAGGCATTTTTATATTCACTGGCTGTTTCTTTTACATATTATCTTAACCATGTAACTTTTTTGTATTACTTTATGCAATGCATGCATTCCCTTCAAATCTGAAGAGGTTTATACATAGGTGCAATAATTTTAAATGCAAAGACATTAAACTTCATTAACAGCAGTTTTTGCTATAAAGGTGAAGTAAAATGTGTGAGACATTATAATAAAGCCCTACAAATTAATGCACTTTATCAAATTTATTTACTTCCTATCATGTAGAACGGCAATTCTACGAGTGACGCAGCCAGCCCCAACCAAACAACCGTAGAACTTCGCGGACTTTATATATACAGCTAACTTTTCTATTTTCAAAAGTTCTGTTCTGGATCTCGGAATCCGCTCTAACGAATTTTTTACAATTAATATATGATTTTAATCGGTGCCAAATTCGATGAGTGACGTCGCCGGTTAAGCTAGGAAAACTCTTTTTTTTAATTTAATCCAGTTCAAAGAGGGAACTATTTAACCCGCGTAAAGAAATACGGAAAATGATCTTGTTTCAAAGGCGGTAAACAATGCAGGGAGTAGGAATACAGTGCTGTAGATCCGTGACAAGATTTGTACAAGTTACCTTATATCCTAAACCAGTTTGGTCGTAGACAACTGGTACGATGCGCTTCCGCTTTCTGACCAGAAAACTTAAGTTCTGTACCCGATGTCGTACTTTTGCAAGATGAGCTTTGTGTTACTGTCGTTTTTGTTTTATTTCATTTTAAAAAATAATAACAGATTATTATATACTTTACTTATTTTTTCTGTAATTTATTTTGCTATAATTAATAATTAAAAATAGTTAAGACTTTGAACTTAAAAAATAATTAATTTAAGTATTTTTTGGTAAAACTTTTTCTTTAAGTATTTCGTTTCCCTAGTATTTTGATAGCTATTTCTAATTAAATTAAATCTTTATTTATCTAATATTATTAATTCTATTTGGAAAATTCAATATGTAATTAATATTTCAATGATTTTTTTTCTCTTGAGAAAGCTCACATAATTAATTAATAATTATTATTTAGTATTCAAAGGAAAATAAATAGTAGTTTTACATACTAACTAGTTTTAATAATAATTCTTTTACTCTTCATGTATATATAAAATTTATTGAAATTATTGAATTATAATTTTAAAACCAATATTTTTTTCCAAATCTTAGGTTTTTCTCACTTTTATTTTGTATTCCTTTAAATACCAGATTTAAAATTTTGTTCTATACTTTTCAGATAGAAATTTGATTAATTAATCTAAATTTATACATGCACTATATTTTGTATTAGACATTTAAAGGCCGGGGATGCCATCTAAAACAAGATGTTGTGCCCACCCGAGCCGAGTTGATAAGATACTGAAGATGGTAGATAACTGAAGTATAAATGTCCAGAGTTCTGGTCTACCGGATTGCTGATAATCTAAAAATTCGGAGTTTTGGACGGTTTTTCTCACGATGTAACGTAAATACGCTTCAGAAGCACTAAGAAAGTCAACCACGCAAGACCCTTATTCTTAAACTGGTGTTCATCTAAACGTTCTCTAAAAAATGAAATTATCAACTGATAAAAAAACAAACAAACATAGTATGAAGTTAGTTTTCTAAAAAGCAACATAAAACCAATTATAAACAATATTTTTTGAGTAATTTTCTATTTTATTAATGATTATAGTCATTAATTAATTTAATCAACAATTTTGAGATTATCATTAACTTAGTTAAAAACTTAGAGATAGCTTTAGACTGAAAGCAAACATTGCATTAATAGATTACATTGCATTAAAATAATAGAACGAGTAACTAGATTATCATTAATTAAGAACGAGATTATTAAATTAATAATTTTAACGAAACTTAACTTACGGTTATCGTTAAACTGAATGCAAATTAATGAATCACAATGCATTAAAACAATAAAACCAATAGTTATATATTGTTGTTGTTATTCTAGAATCACGGCCGATTATAGGTACACGTAGGCTCTAAGCCGAGACGTGGGGGTCTTTCTAAGGGGTCCTAACCCGTATTTATGCTGTTTTGGAGGAAACCACGGAAAACTCCGAACGATTGGGTCGGCGGACGCAACCTGGTTTCGAACCAGGCACTTTCCGTCTCCCAGTTCAGAGCGCTATGCGCTCGGCCACTGATGGGGCCCAATAGTTATATAATTATAGTAAAAAAGTTAACTTACGTTTAGCATTAAACTGAATGCAAATTTATGAAATAAAATCAAAGATGGTGGCAGAGATACTAATCTGTACTCGACCCAAATTATAAATAGAAAATAACTCAAAAAATTATTGATTATAGTCAGAATTTGTCTCTTATTATAAAATTCTAACAAAAATATGTCAATTTTCTGTTACATGTTACAAAAGAACTTGTTGTGACTTTTTTAATCAAATACTCTGATACTGCATGAAAACAGGTTTGTATATATATTTACATAACCTAGTGTCAATCAAACTTCCGAAATTCACCCTTGAAACTAATTTATTATCTTCTGACCATACCCTTAAAAAGTAATGATATCCCCATGCAAAAACCCTTAACTGGTTAAAAATTTGTGACGCAGCATTTTACTTTATAGATCTATGAATTTTAAATATGGGTCTTAAAAATAATGATATAAAATTTTGAGTGACGCCCTGCTGGGAATATTAAAGATTTGTTTTTAAATTCCATTACAGTTACTTTCGTTTTATATTTTAAAGAAGATTTACGCATTTAAGCAATGCTTTTAATTATGAAATACACTGTCAAATATATCACACTTTACTGTCAACACTATCACACTTTCATGAAATACACAGTCAAATATATCACAATATATCACACTGCATGAAAACAGGTTTGTATATTTGACAATGAGTCTATAATGTATTCAAATGAATTTATTTCAATAATTTATCTTTTGCGTCACGCTATCCAAAAGGGCAAGCAAAATTTTCATATACATTGAACTTAGTATGGTTACTATGACACTAACTAAATATTTACGTAAATTTGGGTAAGTGGGTTCAGAAGTGTCTCCGCTCTATGATGTAGTACACTCATGTCCATAAATTAAGGATAATGAAGTTCAGGCAAAGAAAGAGAAAGAAGCAAAACAAATTTGACTTATTTGTAAAGTCTATTTATTAAACAAAAAGTAATGAGCAAAAATGATGCTATATGTTTGACATAATTAATAAAAATTGCAAGTTTTACTCCCTTGACCAAATTTCAAAAAAGAACCTATTTACAAAAAACAGTATAACATGGTTAGTAGGATGGTTAATACGGAGTATGTCTCCCGGACGATGCAATACAGGCCTGACAACGCCTAGGCATGCTGAGTATCAAATGATTAATCTGATCTTGGGGAATATTACACCACTCATCAAGCAATGCACTCCGAAGTTCCGGTAGACAGGTGGGAGGGGGTTGACGGGCTGCAATTCGTCGTCCAAGCATATCCCACACATGCTCTATTGGATTCAAGTCCGGTGAGTATGCTGGCCAATGCATACGGGTGATATCCTCCGATTGAAGGCATTCGTCTACAATGTTTACACGGTGAGGACGGGCGTTGTCATCCATAAACACAAATTCAGCACCCATGGCGCCCCGAAACAAACGTACATATTGTTCCAGAATGACATCCCGATAGATGTGGCCTGTCATCTTTACACTCTGAACATGCAGGTCAGTTCTGGAACCAAGAATAATTCCTCCCCAAACGAGCCATCCTGCACCACCGTAACGGTGTCTTTCAATGGTGTTCTCTTGGTGGTAACAGGTACCTGGCGCTCTCCAGATGAATGTCCGGCGAGAATCAGACTCCAAACTAAACCTGGACTCGTCGGAAAACATCACACAAGACCACTGTTGCGGTGTCCACAATGCATGCTCTCTACTCCAGGTTAATCGCAGGCGACAGTGAGTTGCGGTAAGTGGAACACATCTGACAGGCCTACGAGCATATAGACCAATGTGCCCTAAGCGTCTGTACACGGTCTGCCTTGAAACTGTCGTACCGGTAGCTGAAGAGAGCTGACGAGACAGGTCTGATGCTGTACTCCGTCTGTTTCTTTTGGCAGTAACTGCCAAATAGCGGTCCTCATTCGGCGTTGTAACTCGGGGGCGACCTGTGCTGTAACGTCTACTCACATTACCATCATCTTGGAATCGTTGCCAAAGCCTGGAGATGACACTCTGGGCGATTCCAAGTTCCTCGGATACTTCCAGCTGGGTACGTCCACATTCCAGTCGTCCGATAATTCTGCCACGTAAAACATCATCCAAATGCCTCCTTTGTGCCATAACTATGCGGTTTTTGCACTGAAAGGCTTTCACAGCGCTTGTGAACAATTTTACTTCTTTGCCACCATTCCTTATATACCCCTCTCTTACACTCTCGTCATTGTGACGTACCATCCACGCCATCTGGTGGTTTCCTGTAATTTGCATATTCTTCTTCAAGATGTGTGTGATCATTCCACAGGTGAAATTTTTATTTTAGAGATCAATTTCTGTGTGATTCTGAATTATCCTTAATTTATGGACATGAGTGTATTTATAGCGAGTACATAGACTCATAAGTTCTAATTCCACCAATTATTTTCTAGATGTCAGAGGGGCGCATGTTTTTCTCAGTGTATGCCATAATTTAAACTTTTCGAATATCCATCGCTAAGGAATTCTATAGGAGGAATTTTAGTGTAATCCGCCATGTGTTATGAATTTCATACACAAATATCATCGCACTTAGATACGTCATCTAACGGTCGAATCTAACCAATGAGGAAACGTCCGTAGGCCTCTTTCGGAGTTCACAAGCAGGCCCGCTGGAATCACGATGGCCACGGGTCAAGTACTCTTTAGAAATGTTATGATTCGTTTTAAAAAGATTGGGGAATTATAACAGACATTCACAAGAAAAATGTCAATTTTTTGTCACCAGTCATTTATATTTTCTTCTGGGGCAACAGAGAAAGCTGCGTAAATTAGGACCAATTCATTCATCAATCGTATTAAAAAACATTAATCCTGTGAGTTAACTCAGCAGAGCGCGTTACTTGAAGGTTACTGGAGAAAGTGGTATTTACCATTTCAAATGCAAGAATTACCAATACATCTGACCAATGCCATCTTTATTCTTACCATCCACTTGATTTTATTTGCAGAAAATTTTAAGACCAGTTTTGAGTTGGAGGAGATAAAACAATGTATTCGCATAAATTATAACATTATTTGCGTCACTAACTTTAAAATTTCGCCTGGAACGGGATGGAAATTTGGACCGTTATGTTTAGGAATCGGGAGATAAATGAAATTCTTTTATTATATAATTCTCAACGAAATACATTTTCATTGTTGCTTTTTTTAAAGCACATTACTAAAACCTTCCTAAAATTATCCACTAGCGTATTATATAGTAGTATGATTTAGATGGGTACAGTTCAGTTGTATTTACCCTTACAATGAGTTAATATAGGATTGGTAACCGAACAATAGACACGCACACATTTATTTAAATCTTATGTTCAGTTAACCACAAAATTTTCTTGTTGTTTCATGAAGATAAAAATTCAACAATATTATTTTTATTATGAAGCTTTTTCAGTTTTTACGCAGCATTCTATAGAGGCCTTATTTCATTTGAATAATACCCAATATATAAACTATTTTTCATGTTAATGACTTAGCTAATAATTTATAACTCTAAGCCGATACTTTATAATTCCAACTATGCGTTTACAGCTTACAGTTAACAAAATTTACAAAATAGTTTTAAAATAATCCAAGTACAAATATTATTCTAGCACAAATCACAAATGTGAGTTTTCATATTTTAGATCCAAATTCTCTATGCTTTTAGTATAAAAGAAACATAATGTAGACATATGACATGTGAATGTTTTCATCTACACGATGCAATTCTTATTCACAAAATTCATCCCTGGAAATGTACTTCTTATGACTTTTCAAACTTGTTCGTCCGTATTTAACTTTCCAGCAGCCCTTGAAGTTAAGTTGAAACTTGCGATAAAATATGACAAACGCACTTTTAGTATGAAAGATCCTTTCATTCGGGAGGCAAAATTATTACGAATATTTCATATTCTATTTGACTCGGACGGCACTTGAAATGCGAAATGTTCAAGACTCCCAAGAAAATTTCTACGCGAGTTAAGAACCCGAAAGTATTTTCTTGAATAGAAAACATTCACGTAATGATGTCCAAAATGAATATTGAAAGATACGAATGCACTCATTTTGGAAGAGCTATTCAGATATTTAAAAATATTACCTTGTGTCTAATATGAGAATTGTTATATTTTGGAATTGTTACGGAAATATTAACGCATAATTTCTGGACTGTTTATTTCTTGTTTGTACAGAATATTCTTGTTTACATGGATTCCAGCTGCGAAACCGGATGAGCATAATCTCTGCACCAGAGCTTCCAATCGGAATACTTACCTGTTTTTGTATGGAAGTGCCAATACTTACGTGTACTTACTAAAAACACCAGAATTTTTTTTTTCCTCTGTCGGGAATTATCCGTTTATAAGCATTTGCCACTACGAGGTCGGAACTGTTCCCTTTGTTGTGGAGGTATCTAATAGGTCAACCAGCGTTGCCTCCTATGAAGGGAAAGACGAAATGACATCCAAGACCATGCCGGTAATCAAACCTGGACTCGTATTATTGTAAAATCGTTCTCTAGCCATTACACGATTCGGTTGGCATAGTATGAGAGGCGATAAAAATAAAAAATGGATTGTAAACTTGTTGCATTAAAAAGTTAAGAATATCATTTCTTGTTTCCAGGGTTCAGAAAAGGAGTGTGCGTCGGAAGATGATATCAAACTCAGAACCTTCTGTGTGCTTCAGGAGTTACCCATCCGGACAAAAAGCACCCATTAACCCGATCTTCAAATGCCGTGGTGTGGTTAGTCGAGGTAACGATGGCGTCCCCCCCCACACACACACACACCTTATCACCCCCCCCCCGTCTCCTAGGCAGTCAGCCGGAGTCTGCTGAAAGATGGGACGCGAGTTGAAGACTTTGTAGCCAAGTGTTTTGGACTTTGATTAGAGTGTGACATGTTGTGGACTTTTCTCCCTGGTGTTGCGGACTTTAATGAGCTAGAGAAGGGTCGCTATCTGTCACTGGAGGTGAGGAGAACACTTGTTCGTTTCTCGGAGTCACCACTAAAGGGAGAGTGTGGCGGGAGCTGGTGTCTGAAGTCCGTACCTTTACATCACGTCAGGTCACCAATGAAGAGGAGTGTGTGCCGGAGCTGCTGTTGAACAGGGCCTTATGTGTGCTATCTACAAGTGCAATGCAACCGGACAATACCCACTTGCCCGACTTCCAAACCCTGAGGTATACCTTATCGTGGTGGCGTCATAACATGTGGCTCGAAAATATAACACAATTAGCTTTAACTGAATTAATATCTATTTGTAACCTAATATTTCCTAATATTGCGAATCAAACCTATCCACCTATGATTGCATAACTAATTACAAAAACGTATTGCATAATTTAGCTCGAAGTCTCTCACTTTCAAGCGGCTCTGGCCTTTAATGCACATCAAAAAGTAACTCACACTACAGTATTTTTCCTCTTTTTTTTTTTTTCTCCTCACTGTTTCCAATGGACACCCTGAAATCAAAATTCCCCGACGATTAAATATGCATAACTATCAAAACATATGTAGAACCTTCTGAGAATTAATTACTCCGGAGATGTATTAACCGATAAAGAAAACGAGTAAACGAATAAGATCCAAAGAAGTATTTCTCCGAGCCCTTATAAATTGCATTTCTTCGGATTGATGCATTTTTAATACGTTTCTTCCAGCGTATGCATCCAGAATCAAAAGATTTATTACCCAAAATACTTAAACTTAATACTAGTTATTTAACTTTGTAATGACTATGAAGTTGGGCAGAAATCGGAGATGAAAACAATGCATATTATTCCGTTCAGGGAGTGGATGGGGGAGTTTTACCGATGGTAGATGCATGAGGAATATTACTTTTCTAATCAGTTCAGACGAAATTGGAAAAGTGCGCACGCGAGCTTTACCATGCAATTTCTTCTTGCTCCCTGCACGAATATGGGATGAGCCGGAGAATGATATAATATCCCTGGCGTAATATCAAAGATAAAACCTTAAAATGTTTTTAAAGGTATCACAATAAATTTTCTAGGATGCATATAGCAGTTGGGATAATACTATTGAATCAGCATTTTTATATAAATACAGAACGCAATCCATTTAATGCAGTGGAAGATGGAGGCAGGTATGAACATTTGTTTTCATTGATGTATATTTTTATTTTCATTATATTTTTGTATTTTAAATGTTATCTGAGAAAAATAATATAATGTATTATCATAAGAACCAAAAATCAAAGTTATTTTAAAGAAATTAAATGTGTTTTAGATCTTAATTTTTTTTTTCAAAACATGAATGAGCTATTTTAAATAAGCTAGATTTACTTTTGAACAAATATAACATGAACGTATAAAGAATTTTGACAAGGCATGAATGTATAAAGCCATTTTATAATAATAAATGCATCTATATTAAGAAATATAAAATAATAATAATAAATTGAGTAACTTCATTTGATTGAAATTACTAAAATTCCATTTTTTAGGAAAATTGATATGTAGTTATGTTTGTGTCAATTGTTTTTCATAATTTGTAGGTAGGTTTTGTCCTCTTAGACTGCGTAATGACATTTGTGAAAAGTGTTGATTTTAAAAAATACCATGCGCGAATTTAAAAAGTTGAAAACACGAGTTTTGAGATGACTTAATTTTTTTAACTTTTGTTGAAATCGGCGTTAAAATGTAACGATATACAGCAATACTTAGTATGCAGTTGCATGTCCTTTTGCTTTCAGGTACTGTGGCATATCGTTTGAGCATGAAATTAACAAGGCTTTGTGTTTTGACTTAGGGCATTATGCTCATTCCTATTAAATATCCTGAAGCAATTCTGCTTTTGAAGAATGCTTCCACGTCCCAATTTTTCTTCCGATGTTTATTCCGAAAGGTTTTTAATTGGATTGAGTTCAGGTGACAGACTCGACAGTCTAAAACTTCAATTTTCTTAGCAGTAAACCATTTTTTAACCATTTTGGCGATGCGCCTTTGATCATTATTCTTCTGAAATATCCACAAGGCATCTTTTCGGAAGGCATGAAGCAGCACGTCATCTACTGAAATGTTGTTATAGAAATTTGAATGTATTGTACCATGAATATTGCCGAGGGCAAAAACACCATTTTGATGGAAATCTCCCGAGATCATTACTGATCCGTTTCCTAGATTTACTGTTGGACTTGGGTACTGGGGATATATTCTGGTGCCTTTTCAACAGGAAATATAACATAGGTCATCATTTCCAGTCAAACTGTATATAGATTCTTCGTTCCAAGAACTTTTTTTTTTACAATCTTTGATCACATTTCTTGTTCAGTTAATTTTAATAGGAACTTCCGAGTCTTTGCCCGAATAAGACATTTTTTTTGCATGGATACCTGTGGACATGCTCCACAGGTATCTATGCAACCTTATACTCGTAAATAAATGCCTGGCGAATGGATGTTTCATGAGACTAATGATCCAAAATACCCTTCGAAAATAGAGAAAAATTGTTTTTCTGCTAAGAAAATTAAAATCTTTCAATTTTCTGATTGCCGAGTCAGTCACCTGACCTCAATCCAATTTGAACACCTTTGAGAACACATTGGAATAAAAGTCGGCACGTGGAAACATTGTTCAAGGCAAAACTGCTTCAGGATCTATAATAGGAATGGACAAAACATCCTAGGTCCACCTTAGCCTTGTAAATTCCATGATCAGACGATGACCTGCCACCTTCAAAGCAAAAGGATATGCAGCTACATACTAAATATTGCTGTACTTCGTTACATTAAAATAATTATTTTTAACAAAAGTTTAGAAAAACTGAATCGTCTCGGGGTCAAAGTTTCTGCTTTAAACTTTTCAAATAGAAGCTTGTTATTTTTTTAAATTAGCAAATTTTGCAATTATTATTAGCTGCCCACTATGTAAGAGTTACTAATTACTAAGTTACATCATTAAGAAATTTTTCTTACAGAAAAAGTTAGAATAAAAAATCATATCAATTCGTAACTTCTGCGTCCTTTTCTGAAATAGGAGTGTTTCTGTCAGAAAGTAGAACATCTTCATAGTATGTCCAATAGTGCTACAACTTTTCTGTTCATTAGTATTGCAACACTTTGTTCAACTAATCAGGCTCAAGACAGCTAGGTAACTAGGTTCAAGAATATCAATAAAATAATGGTTATAAGGGTTAGGCTGAAGCTATAACACCTTCTTCCAAATATTAAACAATTAATTAATAAATATTATGCAGAACTAAATTATCAACAGGAAGTTTAGGATTTTATTATTTTAAGATTTAAATTTTTGTTTTATAATAGTTTTTGGTATAATGTTGCGCTGATTTGAAATACAGGGTGATTATATTAAAGTTCCACTTTTAAACGATCAGAATAGGAAAACTACAAGACCTAACATTATCAAACTTGGTAATTGTGTAAAGGTGGTCAGGGGATTTATTATCTGAAAAACAAAGCTCAAAAATTCAACACCAGGGACAAGGGCGTATTTAAGAGGGTCCAGGGGTCCGAACATCATCCCTCACGAAATTTTGATTTTTGTTAGTAAAATGATAATGATATAGTATCCTTTTGAGAAAAATACTGCCTTTTTCACCGTTTGGACCCCCTCCGAAATTTTTGAATCCCTCCAAAATGTTCTGAATGGGGAGGAAGGGTCTAATCCCAAGGCAAATGCCTTGGGATTTAATTTAATAACTATCCCATTTATTCAAGATTTCTAAAAAAAAAAGACAACAACTGCCATATTTGTTGTAAAAAGCCTGAAAAAATGTAAGATTATCACATGACAAAAATGTTTGAGTAGGTGTGCTCACTGGAAATCTAACTTCTATTTTTCTAATTTGTCTTTAGGATTATACTGCGACTAAATACAAACGAGCCAAATTTTCTATCTATAAAACTATGTTTTAAAATGGGATTTCGAAATGTCTTAAACAACGCAAATGTGAATTAAATATGAATGGAAAGTCTAGATCAACATGCACTCATTATCTGAAATACGAAACTTTTGTTTCCAAAATATCCACTTTTGTAAAAATCGTATTCCTTCCTCGGTTTTTGAAAACTTCAGTTCCAGAACGCAAATGCCAGCAAGCGCATTTACAGATCATCAATTAACCAGCGCAAAGATCCGCAAACTCAAAAATTCATGCACAACAACATTTCCTCATTTGCTTTCATAATGAGCCTTAAAGCCAGTCAAGAAAATCCAAGATAAAATTTAATCCATACCCGATTTTTCAAGTGGAAGGATCACGAATATCCCCCAGCCCCCTCGTTCCCCTGTTCCCAATCTTTCCGGATGAAATTGGAAAAGGAAACATGCGAGCTCGCTAAGCAGAAAAGCCTTTTGCACGAACAAATTATGAATATCGGGAAATGAAAATTTTCCTGGCTAATAACAGCGTAAAATTAAAGCAAAAACCCGAAAATTTTCTATCGGCGGGAGGACGAGGAAGGCAGTGGTTATCTCGTGATATTTTCTATTACATTCTTCGTATTAATTACCAGCCGACGCTAATTAAATATTAAAGATTTTTATCCACACAGAGTTGGAAAAATTGCCTCATTGCATGTGATGTGCTAGAACCGAAGACTTTCTGCTTATTAACAGATTCAGCAAAGATTATAAATCAGTTCCTATTCCCACATGTTATTTGTCAACTAATCAGCATTCCCAGGAATTTCTTTTGCTTTTTAAGACATCTTATCAATATATTAAGCGAACAGCACTCTAAAAAGAAAATAGTGAGTGGCCACTACTCTTAAAGAGTGAAATGGCATCTTCATTATTCAAACCCTAAATTTATGAACATTGAATTACGCTCTCGCATTCATTGAATTACTTTCTACACACTGAAAGAGCGAACTGTAACTATTAAGAAGTAAAATATTAGTCAAATTATCCAAGCTTTGTTTGTCTTGTATAGCTAAATGGGAAAAATATCACTCCTTTTAACCAAATATTTTGGGTGGAGCCAATGTTCATTTTATCAAGTTTTATGAATTTGACAGTTTATTACACTACAAAGCAGCTGGTAGAGTGAAACCTGTTAAAATGATCACCTTGGTAAAGATACCACCTATTTATAGGGACCAATTTGCGCAATTTCTCTCTACAACCACCACAATCAACCACTTTTGTAAGGTTGACCATCTTTATCAGTTCACCAGTTTTGTTCTTCACGGGGATGGTCATATTAAACAGGTTCCATCGTATTTAGTATTTCTTTACGTCTTTTAAGTATTAGACTACCATTTCCAGGACTGACTATTTACTTCTCTATCTTTCCAGTTTAAAATCTTAAGGGCCTTCAGCCTCTCCAGGAAAACAATCACCGTAATGCTTTTCTACAGAGAAAACTGCCTTCACAAAATCAAGATTTTTGAACGAATTATTGAATATTTTTTTAGCACTCCGTTTTACTCCTTATTCTAAGAACATTCATCTAATAATTTTGTAATACAAATTTTCTCTAACGCAATTAAAGGGACAGTAATTTCATAACAATACAAAGTTTATCTAATGTAAGAAATTGGAGCAGACGTAAAATCCGTTGTGGCTCCAATGTCCTCGAAGTTGTTAAACGATTCCACTGCCTTAAGAATAGTCCTTAAGAGAGCCTTAAGAGTAGGATCTCAGCTTCTTCCGCTGCAAAACATGTAGTATTCAGTGTTTCTTTATGTACTCTTCGTACTTGACTGCCTTTTCACTCTTTAGTAGTGACTATTTACTTTTCTCGTTTTTCAGTGTAAAAGCTTAATTTGCAATGAGTTAAATTTAGTGCACACTGTTTGATTTTAATCTCAAAGGGCAAAGCAAACTATCATTTTAAGTCTTCAAAAGGTTTTTTCAATTACAAAAATTGATAAATACTATTTTCTCTTGGAAGCTTCCACACTGTGTTTCAAATTGTACATCAATATACAGGGTGCAGAGTATATAACAGAAAATTTGAAACTGCAATAACTTTTTACAGGGACGTGATACTGGCGTAACATTTGGTGACGCAACACCACGCGGTTTACAATTTACGAAGCAACTTTGAAAGAGTTCAAATTAATACGAGTTTACATTTATTGCTGTCACGCAACACTAGACAGACACGAAGCTGCAAGCAGTTTTATGTAAAAGTTCGCGTCTTGCACGCGCTTTGCAGTAGTAAAATGGCGGATTCGACCGTCGAACAGAGGATTTTCATATCAGGTAAAATTTCGGCCATTTCTGCTGACATTTTGGCCATTACACTGCGAACTATTCGTTCAGTTTTGGGTAACTTTGATCTTAGGCTTCGCCATATTGTAGCTAGTGGAAAGCCCTTCGAAACTCTTCTACATTAAATCGGGATGAGAGTACTTATACGCGAAGTAAATATTTTTCTTATCTCTTCTCGGACTCTTTTACTAAGCAATTCAAAATTTTGGTTAATTACTGCGCACCCTGTATGTTATAATCCGTGCTCTCCATGTAGATATAATATTTGCATCGTTGTAAGAATGTTCTCGTTGAATTAGGAAAAGTAGACTAGTTCATTTTCGAATAGTTTATTCGCTAATAAATTATCAAAAATATTTTATATCATACATTTTCGGTTTTTTAAATTAGCCTTACCAATCAGGTTAGTTGCATAATAAATTTCCTCAATCCTCCAACAAGCAAATCCCCGTACATACATTTATTAAATTTCAGTTTTGACTGCAATGTACAAAATTTTCAATTGATTAAGGTATACTTTTATGCTACAATCTACTCATATAATACGCTAACGGATGCTGTACCAAAATCGACGATATTTCTACTCTGCGAATAGCCACAACTATATGTAAACATAATAACAATAACAGACGCGCAAAAATCCATATTAACAGTTCAATGACGTCAAGTAAAGCCATCATATTCGTTGCTGGTTACGTATGTCAAGCAGTAGCTATATTGCAAAATAACAATGCATAATATACTTGCGCGTTTTCTGCGAAAGATACATTAGTTTTTAGAGAACAATGGTCGGAAATTTCACTATTATTTCAGCACTGGTTCCAAAGTGATTATTACGAGCTACATGAAGACGACGTTTTCGAACCCACATTCCTACGTAATTCCGAATCCTTATTTCTCGCCCTGTGATGGAGATCACATATCTAATTTAATAATAATTTAATTTTGCTTTCTTTAATCTATCCAAAATCAGCTTTTGGTAATCTATCCAAATTCATGTACACTGCTGGCCATCGTAAATGCAACACCCTGAAGGAAGCATGCAAATAATATGAAATTTACAACATGCATTAGCTGAGGTGAGATATGCAAATGATTAGAATTTCAGCGCAGACGCACATCAAGCGCGCCTGTGGCGCCACCTCAAAGCGCTATTTAAGGCTTGGAGATTTCGACGGTTTCAAGTACAGCAATTGTGTTTTTCTTGCTTTTTTTTTCAAAAAAACGATAAATTATGCCTCGTAGGAAACAACGATCATCTTTTGATCAAGTATCCGAGTTTGACAGAGGAAGGATAGTGGCATACCGAGATTGTGGGTTATCTTTCAGGGAAATCGGTCGTCGTATTGGACGAAACCAAACAACTGTGATGCGGATATGTGATCGTTGGGTGCAGGAGGGTACGACGGACAGACGTGATCGACCGCATCGACCTCAGTGCACCACGTCACGTGATGACAGGCAGATTGTACGCATGGCAGTGACGGACCGCTCAGTCACATCACGAACCATATCACAGCAGATTCAGTCTGTAACGCATCATCCAGTGTCTGCGCGTACCATTCGACGTCGTTTACAGCAGAATGGTCTGTCCGCAAGACGTCCGTTGCTTTGTCTACCTCTGACGCGGAACCACAGACGTCTCCGCCGCCAATGGTGCGATGAAAGAAGGATGTGGACGACAGAATGGAATGAAATTCTCTTTACTGACGAGTCACGCTTCTGTATGCAACACCACGACGGTCGGATTCGAGTCTGGAGACACCGTGGAGAGAGGATGCTGAACAGCTGCATTATGCACCGTCACACTGGTCCTGCACCGGGTATTATGGTATGGGGCGGTATCGGATATCTCTCTCGCACTCCTCTAGTACGCATTGCCGGTACTTTAACCAGCCAGCGCTACATCTCCGAGGTGTTGGAGCCAGTTGTCCTTTCTTACCTTCAGGGCTTGCCAACAGCCATATTTCAGCAGGATAATGCACGGCCACACGTGGCACGCATTGTCCAAGGGTTCTTCGTCAATCACCAGATTGAATTGCTTCCCTGGCCGGCGCGCTCTCCGGATCTTTCGCCGATAGAAAACATGTGGTCCATGGTTGCTCAACGACTGACCCAGAGTTCATCCCCAGCTGTAACACCAGATCAACTTTGGCAACGTGTGGAAGCTGCTTGGTCTGCTGTACCCCAAGAACACATTCAAAGTCTCTTTGAATCAATGCCAAAGCGTGTGGCAGCTGTGATCTCCAACAACGGCGGCTACTCTGGGTACTGATTTTGGCAGGAACCACGCTTCATAGAATGCTGTAAATTTAATCATTTGTTACTTGGTCAACATGTTATCGACACAATAAATTTTGTTGTGATATCTCTTGTTTTTCTTGGTGTTGCAATTTGGGTGGCCAGCAGTGTATTCTAAATCACTTCTGTTTTCATTTTTCTGCCATATCTGTATATTAACTTTTCCCTGTATGCACTATTCTTAATTGTTTCGTCTCTTCAGACCGGTGTGCTAAAAATAGATTATATTTGCATCCGTTTGCAAAATCAACGTACTTTTGGATTCCCCTGCTTTGGCTTGGTGTTGGCGTTTTTATTATTTGTTCCTTTGCGACGTCTTTAAAATTATTTGCTCGCGATTACGTCATTTTAATTTTATTGGATTAACTGTTAGGGTTGCTCTGGAATTGGCGTTATTGATTTCAGCCAAGTGTTTGTTCTCGCCAATGTGTAATTCTGTGCTGGCGTAATTTTTAAGTGATTCCACCTTAATTTCACTGTCCATATAGGACGTCATTTTTATTTCGCTGAGCCACCACCATCCGTTGCAATAAGTTTATATTGCAATAGTATCTTTTTAATAAAAGAGTTATTTATTTTAACGTCTTTTTATTTTACTGCAACTAAGTGCATTCGAACCTGGATTTTTAACTGTCACAACGCAGTCTTAATAATTTAAAACAGCCCTAACCAAATAACATCTTTACATAAATTGGTGCCTACCCAGGCACTTAAGTTGCATTTTTTTGGTGGTGGCTTAGCAAAAAGCGTATGGAATCATCTCAGAACGTCGGATGTCAGCGTTCAGAAATCTGCTGCTCCTGCATTTTTTAGTGGCATAGCAATTGGAAGCGTACAGTATTCAGCTTGTATATATCCAGCATGTTACTACTCCTTCAAGATGGCTTGACTTCCGTTTTCGTGATCGGGAACTTACAACTTGTGGATAGCCGTTTATTCATCTGGTGCTCGGCCCGCTGTGGTGATCTCTAGCCGGATTCAGTGTGTTCGTGTCAACCATGTGTTTCGTATGGCTCATATTCTCAAGGATCCCGAATCCCGACTGTGCTTTTACGGAATTGTGCAGTTTTGTTTTGCGTCACTTCATCAGTTTTGTTTATCCTAGGGGTGCGATTAATACGTAATGACACTGAATATTTTTCTACCCGGCATTCTTAGCTTAGGAGACTGATTATGGAAGCCGAACTCTGTGCGTATAAAAAAATTTAAAAAAAAAGTATTAGTTTGTTTTTGAATAGAGAACATTTTATTTAAAGGTAAGAGTGGTGTTTCTGTCGGGACTTCACAAAATCGAAATAACTGTGCCGAAAGGGAACACAGAATAATTCAATTTTTCAACAATTATTTTTGATATAGTGATATTTTGATGGCGATAATTTTATATATGTAAGAAAAGAATGTTTCAGTGATGTATTTATGTATACTGTATAAAATATCTCTACATAATTTTGGGGTTTTCTAAAAATAATTATTTACTTCATTACTTTTATGTATACATTAAAAATTAAATTATGACAGTTAAGTACTTTTTATAAAATGTGCATATTTCTTAAGTATTAAATAGAGCAAATGTATCATTATTTGACGTTTCAGTACATGGTGTTACTTACAATTACGTATTCATTTTTGCAAAATATTATGCCATAATTTTCTTAGTTTACTTATTTCTAACTTGATCTATATTGATTATAATAATTATGTTCCCTTGGGATATACTGCTGGTACTCTGGTTTCTCGGATTTTTCTCGACCAGCTTTTACACAGTTTTCATTTAAGATGAATATCAGTTTTACTTATTACTTTGTATGTTTTGTGTATACATCTTTTTATTTGTTTAATTTTTATTTGCTTAAATATTCCTCTTAGTTATCTTTATAATGTTTGAAATTTTCTCGTGCTATATTTCACATTACTATGCTCGTTGTACAGTTTCTATGAAGTACACATACATCATTAGTTTTTTTTCTTTACTCTTTATTGTGATATTCATGACAGTCTTCAATTACATGTATTTTCACACTCTTGCAATAATTAAGTCCATGGCAAGGCCTTTCTAAGGCACACACTTTTTACATACTCTTACACACTGCATTTTTGCATATTAAAGTCCATGGCACAACATACATATGCTTTCAGTTTCTTTTTTTTTTTTTTTTTTTTCCTTACCTCACAATATACTGTTTCTATTTTTATCATATATTTTTACACAGTATTTTTTTCTTTCTTTGAACATGCTATTATTTACAGTCACCATGTTGACTGATTTTTTTTACACATTATTTGTTTTAAATACTTTTTTAAAGCGTACTTATTATATTTTTGTGTTTCACTCCATTTTTAGCCTTTTTAATACAAGTTTTAGAAGTTTACCATACGTTGAACAGTTCACACATTTTTTTACTTGTTAGATACACTGTTCTATTGCTTTGTTTTTTTTTTCCTGCCATTGATATGCCTCTGTTTAATGCATGCATTCTTTGGAAGAAAGAGTATAGTGGTATTCATTTGATTACCTTTTTTTTCTTTTCCACAAATACACAATATGACACTTTGTTTGTTGTACTTCAAATAAGATTCATACTTGAATAGTCACTGATCTTTGAAGTTTGTGTTTGTTCACAATTACACCCCTTTTTCACATTTACTTGCTTTTTTCATGTTGTTGTTTTTATTTACATTGCTTACACTTACTGACTCTCAACCTTTTCACAGACTCGATTTTTTTTTTCCATCGCACTTGTGTTTATGTCTTATATGTTCACACACACAAACATGTTCACACTGATGTTCTGCTCATTGAGTTCATTGTGCTTGTCCTTCCACATTTTGCTACACACAAAATTTTTGAATATTTGTTACATTTTTTTCTCAAACATTTTCACTATGGTGTACAGTAGTACATTTCAAAAATATTTTAAACACATTGTATTTGTCTTGTCACTCTTTTATGTTCACATACACAAACATAATATCTTATTTTGAAATCGCTTTTTTTTCTATATTAAATCTCTTGTGTATCTTACTGTAAATTAATGCAACCTTAAGGTATGAAGTACTCACTGAGTTTTAAAAAAATTACATTGATATACATTTTCAGACTGCTTATACTTAATTGATTATTTGAATTATGTTTATTCTTATCTTAGTATTATTTTGTGAAATATTGTTTGTTTAGTTAGGTTAGTAATAAAATATATATGTAGTGATCAGATTAATTCTGAAGACTTTAATAAGTGGAACTTTGATGGTATATAATTTCAGAGTATCAGTAATATTGTATTGTTTTGTAATTGCATTTTAGTGTATTTTTATTTGTACTTTTGTGTTTTATACTTTCCCAGTTTTGTCACTTTTGAAATTTTTAATGTGGTGACGTAAGTGACACAACAACATTCCTTTCTTGAACAAAAAAAAAAAAAAATCATTAATTTTGTTTTTTTGTCTACCGTATGACCACAATTGCATTCATTTTCCTTTTTAAGCTAATAACTAAGATTTTACTTACTTGTTACAAGTTTAAACCTACATTTTCAGGACTTGCAAGTTAACTAATCTCACTTTTATAACTTAATTTTTTTTTCTATTACCTCCACATAATTAAAAATTTGTTTATTTGACATCCACTGATATATTATTGTGTGCATGTGTTGAATGCTTCTTTCCTTGTTTGTGAGACGCCCACAAGCTTGGAGGTATGACTGATTTTGTATACTGCCTGGCTGGTCCAGCAGTTTTCACTTGTGTATTTGGATTTCATGCTGTATCTGTCAATATATCAGTTCTTCAATAATGTTTTAAAACTTAACACTTATTAAATGATGACTTCTAAAGTAAATAATTACACATACATAAAGTAATAATTAATAATAAAATAAAATGTTTCATTTAGTATTATCTCTAACTTGAAAATTTAAAATAAATAAATAAATATGTGAGTGTCCAATAACACTTAAACCTTTTACTGAGATCTTTTTAATTGTACTTAGATAGATGATCGTTGATTATATTATACACATTGATATTCAATTTCCTTAAAGTTTCTTTCATTGGCATTTTGTGCAAGTATAATTTTTTAATTGAATGTGTTTATTTTTCTTATGATATACAGATATGTATGTCAAGATACTATTATGTCATGTACTATTTAAAACATTATTACAATTCTGATGCTACAGAACTGTGTGAAAAGTTACCATCAAACAAAACTTTTTTTTTTTTTGAGTATCATATTATAATTTGAATATATTGTTTTATTTTGTCAATTGAGTGAAGTATTTTGGATGCATAATTCTCATATTTGAAGGCCTTATTGATATATACATATGCAAACTATTCAACAGCGCTGGTTTATAATTATAATTTTGAGTACTCACTACAATTTTAAGCAGTATGTATATCTGATGTGCACATGAGCTTGAAATGCTCCATTTAAGAGAAAAGGGTGTGCTGAAATGCCCCTTATTTTAAAAAAAGGGGTGTGCTAAAATGCCCCTTGTTTCAAAGAATATGGTGTGCTAAAATGCCCCTTAGTATTGTAAGCTAAATGCTGCTTTTTTATTGTGTCGACATTTATTTTTTATTGCTAGCACTTATTATTTTTATTTTTGTCATGACAATTTTTTTCTCTGTAAACATTTTTTAGGTGGTGGTCATCAGTATTTTTTCAATTGTATAATTTAGACTATATATGTTTATGCTTTTCTTAATTGTTTAAGCCAGCCAAACAGAGCATTTAATTTAATTTTTTTAAGGATATTAATTGTAACTAATTTTTAAAAAAATTTCTTCAAAATTTTTTTCCTAGTTGAGGGGAATATATATATATCACATATCTAATTTAATAATAATTTAATTTGGCTTTCTTTAATGTAATCTATCCAAAATCATGTATTCTAAATCACTTCTGTTTTCATTTTTCTGCCATTTCGGCTTTTAATTCTGTATATTTGCTTTTCCCTGTATGCACTATTCTTAATTGTTTCGTCTCTTCAGACCGATGTGCTAAAAATAGATTATATTTGCATCCGTTTGCAAAATCAACGTACTTTTGGATTCCCCTGCTTTGGCTTGGTGTTGGCGTTTTTATTATTTGTTCCTCTGCGACGTCTTTAAAATTATTTGCTCGCGATTACGTCATTTTAATTTTATTGGATTAACTGTTAGGGTTGCTCTGGAATTGGCGTTATTGATTTCAGCCAAGTGTTTGTTCTCGCCAATGTGTAATTCTGTGCTGGCGTAATTTTTAAGTGATTCCACCTTAATTTCACTGTCCATATAGGACGTCATTTTTATTTCGCTGAGCCACCACCATCCGTTGCAATAAGTTTATATTGCTATAGTATCTTTTTAATAAAATAGTTTTTTAGTATTTTAACGTCTTTTTATTTTACTGCAACTAAGTGCATTCGAACCTGGATTTTTAACTGTCACAACGCAGTCTTAATAATTTAAAACAGCCCTAACCAAATAACATCTTTACACGCCCTACCTCCCTTTAAAGCTTGTCCCAATAACCCTCTGTTTGAAATCGGCGAATGTTTCAAATGCATTTTAAAGAATGGTTACCCATAGACCTTAATGCAATGAATAACTTTCGGGTCTCTCAGTATAAACTTTTCATGCTATGTTATACCCTTTGCCATAGGCTTTAGAGTACAGTCCACAGCAAAAACATATATTATACAGAGTGCCCCCAAAATGTGGTAATGGGCTTTTTAATCTTTATCTATTCGAGATAATGGA
Source organism: Cheiracanthium punctorium (assembly GCA_038373885.1). Lineage (NCBI taxonomy): Eukaryota > Metazoa > Arthropoda > Arachnida > Araneae > Cheiracanthiidae > Cheiracanthium > Cheiracanthium punctorium. The sequence goes on along the minus strand of JAWZYV010014887.1, from coordinate 19,133 downwards.
GCAGTGTAAATTGAAAATATGTTCAAAAGAAGGTTAGAAATCAGAATACGTTAAGAAAAAGTTTCTCTCGTTATTTTACAAGAAGCAACACATTTTGAATTTGTATACAATCCCCGTAGAAAAAATTCCTAGTTAGTTAAATATGCCCCTTACACTAATGAGGTGGCGTACAAAATTTGAGAATTCTATTTTTTAAAGTGACAGAGCTATGAAGATTAAAAATATGCTGGCTTAAACCACATTTTAATGGCTCTTGAAGGGAAAAAATCACGTCGGATGATCACATTTCAGGGTCATACAGAAATTTTGAAGGAAATGCGAGGCGTATGTTGAAAGTAAGATCTGTTTTGAAAAAAGAAATAGTAAAAAAAAATTTTAAGCCAGTTTTATTTTTACATGAAAGAGCTTACCTTAAACTATTTTCCTACATAGTTTAAGCCTATGTCCAAACACTTGTCGAAGCGAGTTACCAGCTTTTCTATACTTTCTTCATAGAAACTTCGCGCCAATGACAATAGTCACGACTCCATGGTATTTTTCATTTCATCGTCGCATTCAAAGAGCTTGCCGCCTCCTCTTCAGCCCAGGAGCTAGTGGATGTCGGAAAGCACCAAGTCTAGGCTGTACGGCTGGTGATCGAACTGCTCCCAACAAAACTGTCAAATCATCTTTTGAGTGTCACCAGCAGCATGAGGCCGAACATTGTCATGGAGCAACACAATTTCTTTACTAAGCATTCCTCTACGTTTGTTTTGAATTGCACGCCGTAGTTTTCTTCGCCCTGTTCGTGGTTATCGTCATGGGCGGGAAGTTTCTAAGAACGAATAGAAAAGCTGCTAACTCGCAACGACAAATGTTTGAACATAGGCGAAAACTGTGTAGAAAACTAGCTTAAGGAATGCTCTTTCATGTAAAAATGAAATTGTCTTGTAAAAAAAAAAAGATGTTTAGTAATTTTTTTTCAAAACGATTTCAATTTTTTCAAAACGAACTTACTTTCCGAATACGCCTCGCACTTTTTTTGCCCTCTAGCGATAAGCGTTTACATTCAATTTCTTGTGTAGCCCCAAATCATCTTTCAAAGATATCTCTGATACTCTTAGTAATGAAAGGCTGAAATTTTGTACATTACCTCGTTGGTATATGGTGAACATTTTACTAGTTGGGAATATTTTTGTACAGGGATCGTATAAAAATTTAAAAAGTGTAACTTTTTCAAAATTAACATGAGGATTTTTTAAATCGGAAACTTATTTCCAGCTTCATTTTTAATAATTCTTCATTTTACATTGTCCATTTATTTCTAATAGATAAAGAATAAAAGTCCGTTACCATATTTTTGGGACACCCTTTTTATATTTAATAATCGATTTATATTTAAGGCAAATAACAGGCAGACAGACAAATAAACCGGATCATAAACACTTTATCGGAAAGGGTTTAAAAAGCTCATTGAAAGTAATTATCAGTAAAATTACAAGAGAAAAAGCTCTAAAACGGCGATAAACAAGCGGGAAGCATATTTAGTGCGTTCCTTCGCAGCAACGCTTTTATCACTTCAATCCTTAAATATTTATTTTCGGGAAGAATTTCCACCTCCCGGGTAGATCTTTATATTTCATGGAAACACACGCATGCCTTTAATACACGTTTAGAGAGGTTGCGGTACTTATGAACTGCATGTATTTATTGCCCATCCACTCCAGCTCCAATATGCCATTTTCCCGCAATAAATGCCGGTTTCGTATCTATAAACACGCAACAAAACTCGGAACTACCTTACGATGAATAGAGTCAATTTCTTCTTCCCGATTTATCGGAAGAACTGTGTGTGCATGTGTGTGCATTGTAGCTTTATTTTTCAGGGAAGATTTTGTTTGTTTTGTTGGGGTTTTTTTTGTCTCTGTTCTTCCCACACTCCTGTTCCGAGAAAGAGTTTTCATATTTTTCGCGTTTTGTTTTTTCATCGGGCCGATTTGAAATGCTTCTCATATTTGCATTGCATATACGACGCAGATTGCCTAACTTTTATGTTGTACGAACTGAGTTGTTATTTGAATAAAGTTGCAATTCGGGAAAACTGTTTTCTGGAAGTGAGTTGTTTTTTCTTCCGCCCGTTACGGAAGAATTCGTATTTGTCTTTGAAATTCGATGCGTATTTAATCTTATGTTCTTCATGCGGTATTACGATATTTTTTACTGTAGGAAATATGGGTAAGAGATAGCATTATTTTGAAAATGTTGCGCTGTCTTTTAGGGAAAGCGCACAATCTTTTCATTACATAGAAATATTATTATTTCGTGTTATATGTCTTGGCATTTTTTCTTCAGTTGCATAGCTTTTGAATCAGCACTTATTTTTTTTTTAAAGTAGCGTTTGTATGCTATAAAAAAATTAGTCGAAGGGAATGCATAAATATCGCGTTAAAATTTGTTTACAGAGTCACATTGCAGAAGTTGAAATACATTGCTCAAAACAAGTAAAGGATAGTGTAAGTTTTATATAAAATAAAGATATAAGCGAAATTCTTTTTGCCGAAATTGGAAGAAGAGAATCACAAATGCAAATTTTTCTGATTTTCAAACTATGGAGTATGCTAATTTTTAGTTCGACGTCAAAAACGTCGCTTCAGCGGCAGCGAATAAAATTGGACTTTCAACTGAATAAAAGACAATGAAGACAAGGATGATCGGCATTCAGTGAGTGCTTTGTTTCGATGAGTACGATGTGTCAGCGAAGTCATTTAACCGATTCAGAAGCTTGGAGAGTTGTCGGTAGGTTAGAAGGGGGGCAAACTCAAGCCGAAGTAGCGCACGCCATTGCAGTGTCACAAAGTGTGATTCCCAGGATCTGGAACCGGTTTTTGGCGACTGGAAGTGTAGGCCGAAGACCAGTGCAAGGTCGTAGACGGGCAACAATGCCCAATGGAGATCGTTATTTAGTGTTAACGGCTCGGAGACACCGGAATATGAACGCTACACTTCTCCAACAACACTTTCGCTCGGCTACTGGCACCACGGTTTCCACTCAGACTGTCCGAAACCGGCTCCATGGTGTAGGTCTGTATGCTCGCCGACCGATGGTATGTGTTAGACTAACATCAAGGCATGGGCGTGACCACAGGGAGTGGGCAACAGAGCATGTGAACTGGAGGAGAAATGAATGGAGCAACTTTCTTTTTTCTGACGAGTCCCGTTTTTCAGTTCATCCTGATAATAGGCGTATTTTTATCCAGAGGCACCGTGAGAGTAAGAATAATCCTGCGTTCGTGCACGAAAGTGTCAGCTTTGGCGGTTGGGCAGTGTTGGTGTATGGTGGTATCTCCATTGAAGGGCGCAGAGACCTCTACATCATTCGAGATGGACCTCTGACTGGTCGCCGATATAGAGATGAGATCCTCAGACCTATTGCAGTCCTTTACGCTACAGCAATCAGAGATGACTTCATTTTAATGGACGATAACTGCAGGCCACATCGTGCTAACCTGGTGGAGGATTTCCTTTTCGAGGAAGGAATCCTACGAATGGAATGGCCAGCGTGTTCTCCAGACATGAATCCAATAGAGCACGTTTGGGACGCTCTAAGAAGACGAGTTTCTGGCCGCCAACCACCCCCACAAACTCTCCAAGAACTTGAAAGAGCTCTTCTGGAAGAGTGGGGCAGAATACCCCAACTCGTGATTAATAGCCTCATTGACTCCATGCCTCAAAGGCGTTCAACATTGCTGGCCGTACGTGGAAACCATACCCCCTACTGAAAATGATTTCCTTTGAAGAAAACACCTTTTCTTATTCTTTTTTTCTCATATGCACAAATTGTGTTGTTTACCTTTTCTACACAAATGCGCAATAAAATGCATTTTTTTCTGCCATGATGTCCTTTAATTGTTTTCAGCAGTGTATAATGGCTCGTTGCACTGTCCCTCTTCTTCCAAAAAATGCTTGTGCCTCTTCAAACCAAGTTATATACAATGAAACCTCTCCGAGCGGCCAACCTAAACGGCCAGTTTTTCATGGCACGGATTTTTCGGCTCATAAACCTAATGTTAAAATAACTTCTATCAGCGGCCACCCGACCCCGTCTAAACGGCCACCGAGTGGAAAAACGAACTAGGAAAAATAGTTGTTTCAGAGAAAAGTAAAACCTTAAAATAGCCACAAATTGTGTCATTTTTTTTTTCAAAAAATTTAAGAAAGCATTAAATAAAGTACTATTTTCTCTTTATATAAGTTTTAAATTTAATTTTAAATAAGGAATAGGTGTCAGACTTCTTTATATTACGCATTATAGCAATTATCTCATAATAATAAATAAAACCCTTGAGAGCGACCACCCCCTCTGAGCGGCCAAATATTCTCGGTACGGTGGGGTGGCCGCTCACAGAGGTTTAACTGTATATTCTTTATCTAGGAGAGAATAATACTCCAAAACGAACTTCATAATTTTACGGTTTTTTTTTTTTTTTTTTTTGCTATTGATTTCTACCAGGAAATCTTATCAAAATTTGTTTCTACTTAACGGAGCAAACATGGTATTCATTGTTTGATTTGAATTGTGTAGTTTATTTTTCACTTCTTTTTTCATACGAGTAAATTGAATGTATTTTACTTAGCTTTTCTAGAGTTGTTACACATCTTAAATATATACATTTGTAGTGATAATTTTAGTCAATTCATACCGGGTTTAATGGATGTTTGCAATCTCATTTAAAGTCTGTTATCAGCTAAATGTAAACAGCAAAATTTTTTACATCATTTCTAATGTTTTTCCTGGAGGGGGGAGATAAGAGAAATTTTGAAAAATATCAGATCCTTTAAGCACTGATTTATTAAAATATCCGAAAATGTACTGTTTTATTTACACTGCAATAAGTTAATAAGTAATAATAAGTTTGGACTAGGTTATATAAATATATATATATATAATATATATATATATATATATATATATATATATATATATATATCACTGTACAAGATCTCTGTTAATTTAATATCTAAAACAATTTTTCAAATCTGATGTACGTTCACTTATTATGTCAAAGCTTAAAAGTAGATACAATGTATAAAATATGCATTAATTAAAACTCTGAAAAACATGTTATTCATGAACTGAATATAGAAAGGAAAACTACAAAAGTTTTCAAGATGCTGTTAAGCATCTGTTTTGTTTCAACAAGCTATGCCACGAAATCAATATACAGTTCTGTAGCAACATTTAATAATTTTCAGTGATTACTGAGGCATCGTAAAATAACTCTTTGAAGGATTATGTTAGGGTGAGGTGGAGTAAAATGTGTTGAATCAGGCATTTTTATATTCATTGGCTGTTTCTTTTACTAATAATCTTAAGCAAGTAACTCTTAAGTATTACTTTATACAATGCATTCATTCCCTTCAAATGTGAAAAGGTTTTTACATAGCTGCAATAATTTTAAATGCAAAGACATTAAACTTCATTAAGAGCAGTTTTTGCTATAAAGGTGGAGTAAAATGTGTTATACATTAAAATAAAGCCACATAAATTAATGTACTTGTGATGCATTTGATCACATATTCATAATTAATTTTCATTCAATTAATTCACGCATTTATAATTACTACTGTTTTCCCTTTACCTATTCTAAATTTAATACTCTTTGCCATTTTTAAATCTTCCATCTATCAATAATGCTATTTAACTTTTTCTTAAATTACTTTGGTTTAAGCATTTGCAATACAGTTTGTATGTGCCTTTAAAATTTTGCATAGGTTACATTTTATCTCTATTGATCCCCCCTGTGGCGTGTCACATTTAAATTTTGGCATACGCATGTAAGGCCCAACGTTTCTTTTCATTTTTACAATCTGGCGATTTATTTGGCGACAGTTCCCTTTTAGCGCTCTGCTCTATCGCCAGGTTGGCTTTGGGTTCACAGACCTTTTTCACACACATTTCTCGCTTTGGTCTCTGCCCTGTAAGGTCACGTTTCATGTCGCTATTTTGTCAGACACTGCACTAACCGTACATAATTTGTAATTAATGATAATGTCAATAAAATATAGTAGAACTCTCTATCGGCATGGAGTTCCGGGTTATTGCTTACTTCCACTATACGACAGAATAGAATAAATTACTTTTTCGCGAGGGTAAAATGTTTCCCACTGGAATTTACATCACAGTACTTATCAAATTTATTTACTTCATATCATGATTTACAGGTAATTCAAACTTTAGGGAATGTGCTGTTAGACTTAGGTTATAGGTAAACATTGTTTTCGGACATCTCACTGTTGCATGGTAAGATGGGGTAAAGTTAGTAGGCATTTATTTTGATCAATAATATAAACAGTTTGTTTAAGAGTGGTTTTTAATGCATATTTTCTGACATTAGTAGGCAGCATTCATTTATGCTCATTAAAAAGTTTGTTAGGAGCATTTGGAAACATTATATTAACTAAGCCTAACTGTGTATCCCTTTTGACCCACCACACTAAGTCTTAAATAAAAATTCAAATATTTTTTTTAATTCTTACTTTTTTTCTTATAATAAGCCGTTTAGACCTTTTCTAAACTGGAAGTAATAACAGAACTTCTCAAATTTTCAGAAATGTAGTAGTACATCGAAAGACTTTTGGAGACACAGGAAAACAACCTGCGTTAAATAAGCTGATGAAAGCTAATATTTTGCTTCCAAATGCAATTAATAAACTTTTAATAAATATTTCCAACTAATATCTGAAAATATAGGCTAAAAAATCACTATCATTTAAAAGCAATTTATTCATATTTTTAATCAAAAAGAAACACCAGCCATTTTTACCTTACCATAACGTACAATTCACACCTGTTATACAGTTTTCGAATTTCTCAAAAGAAATGTACATTCATTGAAAATCAAATAACGACTATATAATTATTTGATGTGAGACTAAAATCATTTAAAATTTTGCCGAATTTCTTATAAAGCCTAGATGCAGAAACAAAACGTATACAAGTCTATAAAAATGTCCATGTAACCGCATTTGGCAATATTTACATAACCGAAACAACTCTACATTTAAAACTAAATACGTAATCAAAATCAGAAAGAAAATTATCGTTATAACGAGTCTCTTCCGAGCCCGCATTCGCAGTATTTATGTTTTACACCAGCTCATATTTATGCCTTTATCTCCCATAAAGATATAGGTACCATACGTTTGGATTCTCTGCTTACGATCTTCAAATATTTATTATCCATCTGCTACAACTTTAATCGTTCGGTTTCTCGGCAATAAACGGGTGTTTACAATCTGCACACATACCTAAAATCACGAACTGAATGGAGCTACTTTCTTTGACCATTTATCAAGAGTTTACTACTAGTATAAAAGCCCTAGGAGATAGTTTATTTACTTCACGTCTTATCTGCTTTCAGTTTTATTCGTTTTTGGCTCTTTCTAATGAATCAGAATCTTTCTGGGTTGTTGTTATTGTTATTATTTCGCGTTTATTCTGTAAAGGTTTATAAAATTATTTTTCCCGTTTATTTGAATGCTAGTTGGGCGCTGTGTTATTGGTGAGGCTATTCACGAGAGGTATGTCTCCGTAACGAAGAATATTCCAAGCATGAAAGAGACTGCCTTTGTAATTGAATATACGATTCGAGAATTCAATTAGAATTCTTTTAATTACTGTTAAAATTATACGTTTATTTATTTAATTAATTTTACGAAAATATGCAAAATTAAAAATATTTAATTGATGCTACGTGAAGTATAAGGATTGTATGAATTGCACATTTATAAATAGGCAAATTTGTAAAATAAGATAAGAGGTGTAAAACTTAACTGATAGATACTAAAATACAGTTATTCTGTTTAAACTAAACTGAAATAAACATTTGCGCAACAGCCCAAGAGGGGACAAGACCTGCGCTGCTTATCCATACCTTCAAGGCCTCTCGGGTACGGAAGCATATGCCTCGGACAGGTGTTCAATTTGACGCAAAGCTCCCAGTGTTTAGTTCCCAAACAAGCTTGGTCCTCATTTCATAGACTCACTCATGGAAAGAGTCAACCTTGTCCGGCCCATGTATCGAACTTCTGACCTGTGGCGGTAGAACAATGTGCTAATCATTACACCATTGCTTTTCAATTTTTCTCTATAATTGAGAATTGAATTAAGTTACATGTTTTAAGAAAAGGGTTCAACACCATTAATGAGCATTATAGCACGATATCTGTTAAATGCAGGTAGGTGTGATGAAAAATTTATTTTAAATTGAACTAAAGCATGATCTATTATTTTATCAAGGATTGTATGTGCTTCACTGGTAATAAACAAATGATTAATGCTCTTTGAAGTAGTAGAGTTCCATTATTCATCATGCATAATATGATAATAATGTCCATTTTCAAATATGCAGTATCATTAACTTTGAACTAGAAGAAAGCCTTTCAACACTCATCATAATCATACTTTGACTGACCTCGCGATCTTCACAACCAAAGCAAATTCAGTAGTGCGTAAGTACGCGCATTATACGAAAGTTACTGATTGGTTAAATAAAATGGTTTTTTTAAATTGCTTAATATAATGCTTAATATAATTGCTTGATAAAATGGTTTTTTTAATTGCTTAATAAATTTTTGAGCTAATTTTTCGAAATATCATTGAAAATCAGGATTACTTTACATGAAACCTTTTATTGGTCCAAACGGTACTTGCGCATTATCGCACATTATTTCAGGCCCAGATTGGCTCCTTTGGGGGGGGGGGGGAGGAGGACAACCTTTGGTCTGGTGGTTTGGTGCTAAAACACCAGAGTTGTTTTTAAACAGTGTACATGCATGTACATATAATGTTATAAATAGTGCACAGTTAAAAATATGTTTGAGTTATTCGATTTCTTCATTTTTTATTATGAGATCTATGATTATTAGCACAAGAAAATAAATTTTAAATCAAGGCAAATATATTACATATATCTTAATACACTATACAAAAATATCTTTTTAATAAATGGAATATAATTTCAATACAGTCTCTAGTTATAAAACGAATTCACAATACAGTCAGAAAACAGAAATGCAATCATGGTTAAACCAGCTGTGAGATATAATTAAAGCAGCAACTATATTTCCATGAAAAAGTTAAAATAGTACTTAAAGTTCACTTCTTTGACCGGATATATCCAAACTTCATTTGTTTTACAACAGCTACGGGATTTTTATAATCCAATCGTAAGAAACTATGTCCATTAAATCAAAATCTTTACCGAAAGCATCCCTTCCATATTTAGTTTGAAATTAATTCACAACTCTGAATATGGAAAAGAAGCATTTGGTATTCGGATATAAAATAAAATTATCACAAGCGAATATACCGAGAAGTAATTTTCGTCGTGTCCAGTGCATGAACGTAGCACCCACAGCAAAAGGACTTAGCATTGAGTAAAATACTAAATGAGTAAAATACTCCAATTATCTTCAGTCGTCTGTTACATGCGTAATGCGACGATATTTTTATACGTTTAAGGGATCTTAACTCCAGCTTGAACTGCAGGCAGAATGAGCAACGAACATCTTGCATTCAAATTGCTAAAATCAGCTTTGTGGGTATTATTTTGATTACTAGCGGAAGTGACTCGGAGACATTTCATTAGCCCAAGCTCGCAGGTGCCAGAAAGACAACGGAAAATGTCCTTTTAGAACTAGACTTCAGAAAAATCACAGATAATTTTCGTTTTTTAACAGAACTTCCGTTAAAATCAGCAAAAATCCTTTATTCACCAATAAGGGAGATTCTCCCGTGAAAACCAGGTTGATATTGTCTGTGAAATTAAAATTTTTTTATAACAGCGTAGTATATCCATTTTGGCTGCCCTCGGCAATCGCGGACCATCTGACCTGGCCAATCCAGCGTCCGCATTATTTACATCTTGTGCATTATTGAAGTGAGTGTTATACTCTCACTTCAATAAAGGAAAGAGTACCTCGTTTAACAGAACTACTTGTTTTTGAAGTGTACTACTACGGATAAAACAAATTCCTCGAATAACGGATTTATTCAGCCGCATTTCAAAAGTCCAATAATAAATGTGTTTTCCGATTTGAAAAATATGCGTCGCATTACAAAAATCACTACAAAATAGAGTTTTTGTTCTTCTTAAGTCATGCAATTTTCAATTGTTGTCGTTTTGTCAAAAGGGTTTGTCATGAATGGGACCTTTTCACCTTGAAAGCATCCTCCAATTAATTCTTAGTTCATCGGGCTGATCAAGGTTGACACTTACGCGAGCCCTCTCATTTCTGTGAAAATAGGGATTTCAAGATAAACAAAGGAATGATTGGTTATCTGTGATCATCACTGGCTAGCGCAGGCCATCGGACAGGCCGGGACCGATTATGACCAACAGGGCCCCGGGCATTGATGAATTTGAGAGGTCCCCATCTATGAAAATCGTTTTCTTTTTCATAAAATTTTGACATCTAAAAGAATATTTCAGAACAACATTTGAAAATAGGGGACCTTTCGAATCGGGGGCCCTGGGCAAAGTCCCGATTTGCCCATGCGATAATAAGGCTCTGTGGACAGGAGCACTCGTCTTAATCACTGTTAAACATTTACTATGTGTCTTGATTATACAAAATTACTAAAGGAGAGGAAGTGTTGGTGAAAAACCAAAACAAACTCTCAGTGCCACCTTCCGTGGAAATGACCAAAAGCAGGACAGAGAGAGCTGGATTATTAGGAAAAGGAGTCTAACATAATGCCTCCCCATCCACTTGAACAACGATGAGCATTTTTCGCTTTAATGAACTTTTTTTAAATTAGTAGCTGTTCGATTTCATTAGAGTTATACAAAAAAAAAACAAAACGAGGAGTGGGACAATGGTTGCTTATAGTTTTTCCAGTTTCATTAACTTAGGTTTGCCGTTTGCGACGAGCATAGATTTGTTTTAAACAAGAGATCGCCCATGTAGAAGCGAACATAAATGGGATGCTCGTCACTCCTTTTCTATGCACAAATTAACGATGCTCCTGTTGAGTTGTTTTGACATTAAACTGATTAGATACATATTTCACTCCCTTTTTCTGTTCTCATATTCTTTTTTATTTTTTTCAAATATCCACGAATCGCCGTGGAACTCTTTCAGATTGATTTCTCCTAAAATCCACTGTCGAACTCCATCTGTTGATTCATTGTCTAGCATGGTATGGAATTATAAACGAAAAGTAATTTTATTTTCTTTTTTGTAAAAAACTTAGTTTGTTTTTATAATTGAAAGATTTATGAACGTAAAATCTACCTATAAAATACTACGTTTTGCGTCATTATTTTCAAAACGTGTCTGAGCAACACCTCTTAAAAATAGAGAGCTTTACAACTCCTACGTCACCAAGCTTTGACGTCATTACTAGGGCTACGAAAGTGACGTCATCATAGTTTTTATTTCACAAAGTAAAACTATTTAAAATTTCTGGTGAATACTACAAATATTGAAATATATCTTAAATTAAACATTAAAATACCTTTCTCATAAAAATTATTTATTATGATCTATTTCCTTATCATATAATCTAATTAGCAATCGTTAAAAACTGCCTTTTGTGGTAATATAATATTTCTTATCTGAAATTATTAAAATATTGCTAAAAATATTGCTACTCATGGGTAAATTCACCAGAAAATTTTTAATAGTTTTATTTTTTGAAAATAGAACTTTTAAATGTAGGCCTGATGATGACGTCAGAGCTTTGTGACGTAGGAGTTGTAAGGCTTTCTATATGTAGGAGGCCTTGGTCTGAGTGATTAAAATTATAACAAAAAGGAATCCGTTTGCGTTTTTTTTTTTCTTATCATCAGTATATTCTTACTCATAAAATACCGTTTGTTGTACAGGTCAAATTGTGTGATTTACCGTCCACTTCTCTATTGTTAATCGAGCTGAAATTTTGCGTACTAATGTTTTTTATCTACTACAAATTAAGGATAAAACTTTTAATTTAAACTAATTGCTGCAGATTTATCCGAACCTGTTTCAAAAGGCGATGCCGAGAATATTACGCAATAAACACTTTAAAATGCAATAAACAAACACTGTATAAAGAAAAAAAAATGCAGGAACGTTCCTTGAAAATAATGGACAGCTGAGGTGTACTAAAATTCTAAGAAACGTAACATGGAAATATCAGGAACTGTACTGAACAATTGGTAACGATCGCTTACATATTCAAGACATAATCTGAAACGATACATTCAAAATTTTCGAAGAGTATCACTATGTCAGGATAGACATCATTTTGGAGGGTGATTTTTAAGAAGCCCTTTGTAACAATGCAGGGCCGTAGCGCTGGCGGCGCTATGGACGGCTCAGCCCCCCCTGGTAAAACCTAAGCTCCCCCCCTAGAGCAATTAACAGGCACCAGGAATATTTTTTTAACTAGGGGCCAAGGCCCCCAGACTCGCTACGCGCGCTTTTCGTATGAGGCATTCGGCCCCTAATAAGGCTTATTCGTAAAAAAGACATAATTTCAACAGATAAAACCCGAAGATTGGATCAGATAGAATGTTACTGAGCTAAGCTACACATTGCTTGGTTCTTGCATCTTCATTGGTACATTAAAATTTAAACTCCACACTACAGTAGACCCCCTACCCCTCATAACACGGAAGATATTTTATTATGGGAATCCGTGTTGTACGGGTCCTGAGCTATACTCCACCTGGAGTGCGGACTCCGCTTATAATCGCTGGAAAAATTATTTGCACTCCTCAGAAACACAATGATATTTAATGTTACCATTCAAAAGTTATATTCATTAGGAGCTAAAGCGTAATAAAATCAGAACATATGTTTGAGCTGTATTTTTAATAATGTAAAGCTTATTGGACACCTTGCGAATTTGCCACCCGTGGCGATTTTTCATTATTTGGCGACTTGCGTACATGTAAAGTTAATAAAAGCTACGGAACAGATAGAATAGCCTGCCACCCATGGCGACTTTTCATTATTTGGCGATTTACACATGCTCACAACCTTTATTTACTGTTCATTTAAGGTTACCGGAAAACCGTTATCCATATTTTCATTTACATAATCGTTTGCAGATTGGCGTACTTAACACCACGAATTATACCATCTCGTCGCGCTAGCAAATATCCAAAGTGTACTATAACTGCTATAATGGCATAGTTAACGCCGCCAAATATTTCTACTGGTAGCAAATAATCCAGCTGGACGAGAACCGGATTTAAAATAATCTGCATTTTAATTATTTTTCATTTTCAAGATATTAGTTAGTCTGTTTTGGAAAAACGAATAATCTCTAATTCTAAACTCCTGTTGTCTAAGCGAACTTACTATTTGAAAATTGTCAACTTTGAGTAACACATTTTGAGTTACTTATTTCATATAGCTTTTATTTTGGCGTAAAATGGGCGTAATTCTAACTCATGTTTGTAAATTTCACGCGATTCTAGATACTTGGAAACGCTTTGTTGCAAAGGAATGAATGATTTTATGCCAAATCTGGCAACCATTGGGTTTATTTTATCAGTTTTTTATTAATATCTTCTAAAATAATTCGATTTTCGAAATTTAAATCAGCTTTGCAGGTTCCTCGGAATTTTTCGAATCTGTGGGCACCTTACTACCCGTCCCTACGGTTTAGGACAAGATAGGTCCACAAGCTTGGACAGCGCCAGCGGCCTTAACTTTTTTTTAGAATAGAGAGATAAGTTTTTACAGTATCTATCCCCCCCTAGAGCAATTAACAGGCACCAGGAATATTTTTTTAATAAGTTTTTACAGTATCTATCCTTATGTATAAAAATCTGGCCAGGTCGGCTGATCGACGATCGCAATGATGGCCCCCGGCCCCGGTGAGGCATTCAAAAGTGGATATACAACTTCATAATAACAGTAATTTCATTATTTATTTTCCAGCAATCTTACGCAGTTACGCAGCGGAGGATCCCAGAAACTCCGCGACGCAAGGGGCGCCCGAAAAGTCAGGGCCCCCCAAATCTCTAAAATAGTTAAAAGTGAGTTAGTGTAGCTTTCTATCGCTGAAAACAGTTTTAGAATCGGCTTAGCAGTTACAGAGATACACGTAGAGTGTAACTCAATTCTATGAGTGTCCGTGTTAAATAACTATTTTTGTTATATACAAGGGGCCAAGGCCCCTAGACTCGATACGCTCGCTTTTCGTATGAGGCATTCGGCCCCTAATAAGGCTTACTCGTAAAAAAGGCATAATTTAAACAACCCCCCCCCTAAAGGTTGGATCAGATAGAATGTTACCGAACTACATATTGCTTGGTTCTTGCATGTTCCTTGGAAGATAAAAATTTAAACTTCGCATTATTTTTAATTATGTGAAACCCATGGAACACCTTGCGTATTAGCCAATTATGGCGATTTTTCATAATTTGGCGACTTGCGTATATGTATAGTTAATAATTAGCTCTAAGAAAACAGTGCTTCATATATTTTTTATAAAAATTACGGAATCGCCAGAATAGCTTGCCACCTATGGCGACTTTTCATTATTTGGCTATTTACACATGCTCACAACCTATAATGACTGCTCATTTAAGATTCCCGGAAAACCGTTATCCATATATTACATAATCCTTTGCAGATTGGCGTATTTAGCACCACGAATTATATCATCTCGCCGCGCTGGTAAATATCCAAAATGTACTATAACTGCTATAATGACATAGTTAACGCCACCAAATATTTCTACTGGTAGCAAATAATCCAGCTGGACAGAACCGGCTTTAAAATAATCTGCATTTTAATTATTTTTCATTTTCAAGATACTGGTTTCTAACATTTTGGAACTCGCTCTTTAGATTCGCCCTTCTTGGAACTAAACCATTTTGCTAGATCGTACCTAAAGCCAAGATGGCGCTTTTAAAATCAGTTACAATTAGTTATTCTGTTTTGGAAAAAGAATTATCGCTCATTCTAAACTCCTGCTGTCTAAGCGAACATACTATTTGAAAATTGTCAACTTTGTGCAACACACTGTGAGTTATTTATTTCATATACTTTTTAATTTGGCGTAAAAAATGGGTGTCACTCTACTTCATGTTTGTCAATTTCACGCGATTCTACATACTTGGAAATGCTTTTTGCAAAGGAATGAATGATTTTATGCCAAACCTGTTTATGCCAAATTATGTTTATTTTTTCAGTTTTTTATTAATATCTTCTAAAATAATTCGATTTTCGAAATTTAAGTCAGCTTAGCAGATTCCTCGGAATTTTCCGAATCCGCGAACACCTTTGTCGGAGCTCAAACCCTGCACGGTTTAGGAGGAGATAGTCGAACAAGCTCTTGACAGCGGATGCAGCGTCAGCGGCCGTTGCTTTTTTTTTAGAATAGAGAGACTAGGGGCCAAGGCCCCTGGACTCGCTACGCTTGCTTTCCGAATGATGCATTCGGCCCCTAATAAGGCGTATTCGTAAAAAAAGCATAATTTCATAAGAAAAAACTTAAGATTGGATCAGATAGAATGTTACCGAGCTACACATCGCTTGGTTATGCATGTTCTCTGGAACATAAAAATTTAAACTTCTCACTATTTTTAATTATGTAAAAGCTTTGGAAAACCTTGCGTATTTGCCACCCATGGCAATTTTTCATAATTTGGCGACTTACGTACATGTATTCAGGGGCGTAGCCAGAAATTTTTCATGGGGGGGGGGGGGTTACGACTACTAAACCTCATACATATGTATACGTGTGTGTGATAATGTAGTGAAGAATATACATTTTGTATGGCAAAAAATTCCTCATGGGGGGGGGGTTATGACCCCCATAACCCCCCCCCCTTGGCTACGCCTCTGTGTATAGTTAATAATTAGTTCGAAGAAAACAGTACTTTATATGTTTTCCTTGATAAAAACTACCGAACAGCTACAATAGCTTGCCACCCTTGGCGACTTTTCATTATTTGGCAATTTACACAAACTCATGACCAATAACTACTGTTCATGTAAGGTTACCGTGTAAATCGTCATCCATGTATTCATATACATAATTTTTTGCAGGTTGGCGTATTTAGTAGCACGAAATATATGATCTCGCCGCGCTGACAAATATCCAAGCTGTACTGTAACTGCTATAATGGCATGGTCAACGCCGCCAAACATTTTTACTGTAGCAAATAAGTTGAACCTAACCAGTTTTACTATAATCTGCATTTTAATTATTTTTCATTTTCAAGATACTGGGTGCTAAAATTTTGAAAAACGCGTTTTAGAGTTACCCTGCTTGGAGAAATAGTCTTTTGCCAGATCGTACCTGTACCTTTTGCCAAAAGGGTGCTTTTTAAATCAGCTAAAATTAGTTATTCTGTTTTGGAAAAACGAATAATCGGTAATTCTAAACTCCTGTTATCTAAGGGAACTTTGTGTAACACATTTTGACTTATTTATGTCACAAACTTTTAAATTTGACATACAATTGGTATCATTCTACTTCATGTTTGTCAGTTTCACGTGATTCTACACACTTGGAATTGCTTTGTTGCAAAGGCATGAATGATTTTATGCAGCCTGGTAACCATTATGCTTATTTTTTCAGTTTTTTATTAATATCTTCTAAAATAATTCGAATTTCGAAGTCAACTTATTGGCTTCCCCGGAATTTTCCGAATTCGTGGACATCTTCGTCGAAACTCAAATCCTCACGGTTTCGAAGGAGATATCAGAACAAGCTTGCGGCAGCGGTCATTTCCTTTTTTTAGAATAGAGGGAAATAAAAGGTAGTCCATAATACTCAGGAATAGTGAAGCTTTCTGTTAGTGAAAACATATTTCGAATCGGTTCAGTAAAGATGTCCTTAGCGCGTAACCTATTGGAACTATTTTGATTGTCCATGTAAAGAACTATTTATGCTATATACATTAAAGGTAGCCTTTAATACCCAGGAATAACGTATTTTCTATGAGCGAGAAAATTTTCAAAATAGGCTTAATAGTTACAGAGGTACACATAGAGCGTAAAGTAATTTTTATGAGTGTCCCTGTAAAAGAATTAAAGTATGCTATATACAAGAAAGGTAGCCTACAATACTCAGGAATAGTGCAGCTTTCCGTCGTGAAAAGTTTTAGAATCGGTTCATTAGTTCCACAGATTGTAATGTAAGTCGAATGAGTATCCCTTTAAAAGACCTATTTATGATATATGCATGACAGGTAGCCTATATAATACTCAAGAATAGTGTAGCTTTCTATCAGTAAAAAAAATTTTTAGAATCAGTACAGACGTCGAAGAAATACCCATGCAGCTTAATGCATTAGAATTAATTTGAGTGTCCCAGTAAAAGAACTATTTAAATTTTTATTTTATTTTTAAGAAATTCATGAAAGGTAGCCAATTGTTGCAGAAAACTCTGTTTAATTTCTGGGTCCGCCTTTCTAAAGCCCAGTAGGAATAGAAAGTTCTAGAAAAGAGTCCACTTGCTAGGATGAAACACTAACTTTATATCTTCCAGCTGTACAAAATTCAAAGGCACTAACGGCCAGTATTTGCTCTGACAGTCCGCTCAGTACCGAAGCTTTCACAGATGTTGTAATTCACACCCAATAAAAGACTTCCACAAGTAAAATGTTCAGTGGAAACCTTATGAGGGATTACAGGAACAGTCCCTCAAGACTAAGCAATGAGGAATTTACACAGCGCTTAAAAACGCGCTTTTAAAAACTTACAAATTACTACTTCTATAAGCGCTAACACAGAGTCTTATGCTCTCAACAGAACGGACGTCTATTTCTCATAGCAATCAAAAACAGACTGACTCAACCGGGGCAGTACGCTGTCGTATTTATAGGGGATGCAGAAGCTATTAGAAATTTCTCGAAGGATCCCCTTAAAGAGCGAATTTTGATAGCGAAGCTTTCAAATTACGTCATAGGAACGTCATAGGAATTTCACGTCATAGATATTACGTCATAGGAATAAACTTCAACATTAGACTATTACGCAATATTAATGCAGGAAAATGAAATTTATCGGCCCCATTGGAAAAGTCGCGCCAAATATCCGAAATATCGCCAAGCCTGGCAATTTTTTGGCGAAATATCGCCAAGTTTGGCGCCAAAAATAAGTGACCCCCAAGAGTGACGTCAGCTAAACTCTAACATCAATATTTCTCGAGATTTTAGAAAACCCTATGCTAACCAATGGGGAAACCCAAAACTCCATATCTCCCGGTCTAGGTAACCGATTTTGATAGAACAAAATACGAAATTTAATTATTTGGCGCGTAAAATACGAATTTTTAACTAGTTTACCCCTAGGAATAGAAGACTTCTATTATAGAAAAAGGTTTTGATTCGGTTCAATAGTTACAATTGGCTTCGTCGGGATTCGATTCTTAGGTTCGTCGTTCTAAAGTCCAGTGTATGTAGAAAGTTCTAGTAAAAGGTCCATTTGTCAGGATGGAACACAAATTTTATTGCTTCTAGAACTTCGTCGAACAATCAGCCGTGCAAAATTCACAGACACTAATGGCCAGTACCCTGCTTATAATACTCCTCTCAGTACAGAAGCTTTCGCAGATGCTGTATTTCTTACAAAAAAAAATCTGATGTGTCCAACACATGACTTCCTTGCACGTCCATTAGATCAAAAATATTTTCGACGCACTTCCTCTAAATTTATTTGTTTGAAAGAGATAAAATATCAATAATAGTAAGGTTTAGCAATTTCTAGCCAAATATTTCGATATCGCCAAGCTGAGTTCAATTTGAAAGATTTCCTTCTGACACTTTATTTAGCGATATTTCACCAAAAGCCGACAAACTTGAGATAGTCAGCGAGATTTTGGGGATAGCCAAAGTAGTCAGTGAGCACAGACCTTCAATGAATTGAATGCATCTATACACCTCAATGTATTCAAAGTCATTTGGCTCACCATGTAAATAAATTCTCAGTCGATTGCTGTCAAAAAAGATATTGAAAACAGTTAGATATTACAATAGTTCTAAATACAAAGTTAAAAAAATCTACGGGTTAAAGTTTTAGAGTTATACAAAATAGGAAATAATTTTTGGCGCCAAATTTGGCGATATTTCGGCGAAACTCGTCAATGTCGACGACATTTGGCGAGATTTTAAGCATAAACCAAACAATGACAGATTATC
>JAWZYV010014886.1:0-67828 GCA_038373885.1 Cheiracanthium punctorium | reverse complement strand
GCGGGGCCCTTTATTATCGCATGGATTAATCGGGACTTTGCCCAGGGCCCCAGGCTCGAAAGGGCCCCCAATTCCTAATGTTGTTCTCATATATTCTTTTTTATATCAAAATTTTATGAAAAATAAAACAATTTTCAGAGATGGGGGGGCCCCAAATTCGTAATGCTCGGGGCCTCTGTCGGTCATGATCTCGCCCTGGTTAAAAGGGGCATTTAAAAGTAATTTTGTGGAACTGTGAACCTAACTTTTCATTCCAACTAATTGTATAAAGTACTTAACTATTCGGATCTTATTATTTTGCGTATGTGCTGGATGTGACATGCATTGGACGTATAATTATTGGACGCAACAGTGTGCACATTTGCACATCGGATTTTGTTCTGATCAGGGGCGTAGCCAGGGGGGGGGGGGGATATCGGGATATATCCCCCCACGAAATTTTTGGATTAGTGATGAAATTCCGTCTATTTATACAAATATAAATTCATATCCCCCCCCCCACGAAAAATTTTCCAGGCTACGCGCCTGGTTCTGATGGACTACTACCGGCCGGCAGTAAAGCAAATATTGGCTCGCAATAATGCATCAGTTCAGTTAGTTGCACAATGCATTGCTCTGAGGATGTGGATTTTTACTTTCCGAACAAGCACCCTGTAAGGAAAGTATTGTCATCCTGAAAAAATTCGACTTCGAGATTTTGATGTATGTACACGCTTTGAGGTCTTCTGAATTCATTTATGCTGTTTTTACGAGATGCATGTATGTATGTATGTGTGTGCGTGTGTTTGTGTGAGTGTATGTGACTGAACACGATAGCTCCTCAACGGGGCGTTCTATTGAGCTCAAATTGGGTATATATGCCATAAACCACCGTTGCAAGACCGGTATTCATTTGGGTGTGTATAGGACTTACAGTTTTTCTACAGGGCTACGACCCAGATTTCTTTTACAGGATGGCCTATGGGGAGACATTCTTGAAAGTGCTCTAGCGTTTAAACGGGGCATTCGATGGAGCTCCAATTGGGTCTATAGGTTATAAACCACCGTCGCAAGACCGGTATTGATTTGGGTGCGTATAGGACTTATAGTTTTTCTACAGGGCAACGACAAAGATTTCTTTTACAGGATAGCCTCTGGGGAAATTCTCGAAAGTGCGCTAACGTTTAAACGGCGCATTCGCTTGAGCTCAAATTGGGTCTATAGGTTATAAACCACCGTCGCAAGACCGGTATTGATTTTGGTGCGTATAGGACTTATAGTTTTTGTACAGGGCAACGACAAAGATTTCTTTTACAGGATAGCCTATGGGGAGACATTCTTGAAAGTGCTCTAGCGTTTAAACGGGTCATTCGATGGAGCTCCCATTGGGTCTATAGGTTATAAACCACCGTCGCAAGACCGGTATTGATTTTGGTGCGTATAGGACTTATAGTTTTTGTACAGGGCAACGACAAAGATTTCTTTTACAGGATAGCCTATGGGGAGACATTCTTGAAAGTGCTCTAGCGTTTAAACGGGGCATTCGATGGAGCTCCCATTGGGTCTATAGGTTATAAACCACCGTCGCAAGACCGGTATTGATTTGGGTGTGTATAGGACTTACAGTTTTTCTACAGGGCAACGACAAAAATTTCTTTCACAGGATAGCCTATGGGGAAATTCTCTAACGTTTTAAACGGCCCATTCGCTTGAGCTCAAATTGAAAAAAACTAAGAATTTTTGCTGAATGATTCATCGATTAAAATTGATTTAAATGCTTGGTTATGATGTTAATCGTAAGTGTTCGGAAAGTCGAGTGGCGTCACTGCAGAGATTTTTAAATACTTGTGCCAGATGTTCAATTGTGTGATTGTTCATCCCCCGTAGGATCACTCTCCTGGTGGCGTCCCTGTTCCTGATGTTCATTTTGATGGTGTGCGTCCTCTGCTGCTGCAAGAACAAGAAGAGCGACGCGTCCTCAACCACCGTCTTCGGCAGGCTGCTGCTGTCGCGCATGCTCGTGCCCCCTTCCCTGCTCAGCACCAGTGAGTGTTCACTCATTTGTTCATACACATATGGGTGGAAGAGGTCTATTCTCCCCCGGTTGTTCCCGAAAAACTCGAGGGTGACCTGTCGACTGAGGTAGTTTCAGTCGATCACAAGAGCGCTTTGATGCTCCTCCTTAACCCTTTGAGGCGCAACCCTTTCCCAATGCTGAAAAAAGGGCAGGCGTTGCCATCGCTCGACTTAACTACCAGCAGGATGGCGGACGATCGAAACGTTCATCGCGTGCCACAGATCGAGAGACCCTTTTTCGACGCAGCTGTCGTCAAAAAAGGGTCTCTAGATCTGTGGCACGCGATGAACGTTTCGATCGTCCGCCATCTTGCTGGTAGTTAAGTCGAGCGATGGCAACGCCTGCCCTTTTTTCAGCATGGGGCAATCTATCCAGCTGTTCTCTCATTCTTCCATTTTTCAGCAGATGGCAGTGCTGTTAAAAAGAATCGTGATCATTTTTTACGCGAAATGACGTACTAAAAAGTAAAGGGTTCTCGTGGAGCTAGGTCACCCGCAACTATTTTATAAAAATCCAATCTATTCTTCGTGACTGGCAACAGTCAAAACGTCAGAGTTGGGTGATCCCAGAGCGGGATCACTGCGCGTTAAAGGGTTAAAATTCCACCTCAAGCTTCCCCAGGGTGGGGCAGAGCTAACCATAGACTATTTTTAACAACCGGAGGAGAATAGAGCACCTATTTAAAAAGTAACCGATGAGGCACTGTGCAATGACTGAAGACTGATTTCGGTAAAGTGCGAGGACGATAAACGTCCCAGGGTAGAAAACGCTAAATAGGGTAAGACACTAAATGGAAGTGCGAGGGCCCAGGGTTTGGACCTCTAGCACAGATGTCTGGAGTTTGGGGCCTTTTTCTTCAGATGCAACGTGAATATGCGATAGATCCCTGCGAGAAGTCCACCGCTCTAGGCATCCCGTCCACTTTGTCTAAACATAGGCATAACGTCACGGGATGGGAGAATGTGCTCCAACTTTGCTTAAAAAAACATTTACTTTTTTTTAAATTCAGAACTTAAAAAAGCATAGCTATTTTTACTCCTGAATCTGCTTTGTGCCTTCCAAACACTTTTGGTCAAGCTACGCCTATGGCCGTAACCGAAACTCTCAAGAAACATTCGATGAGTGCGGCGCACTGAGAATGAAATCTCGCACTGAAGACGGTCAATCACACTTATCGAGACCAGTTTGCGGTTGCGTGATTCCTCACGCACTGGAGACAGTCATCGCCGTATTCACCGAACATTAAACCCTTGAGTTTACTCACCAGAGGGTGTCACTTCAAAGGTGAACAGGGAAGGCGATTGGTTAGTCACCATGCTAGATTACACAGACGAACCTTGCAGTTCCCGCGTGTGTCATTTCTGAGAATCAAACCGGATATTCAGGTTATCTGGGGCCGTACCACGGTGTCAACGGAAAGCAGCCAGTGGCGATAAGTCAACCTTTCCCCACTCATGACGTCAGATACGGAGAGAGCACATCTGTGTGCTACCACGAAGCTGTCAGAATCGTTCCGATATCGGAAATGCCGATGTTTTTTTTTCCCGAAAGCAGAAACTCTTTATGACATGTCGAGATGCAAAACAGCGGATGAGTCCTATTGTGTGTATTATGGAGTGTTAAGCACTCCCACAAAAAGCATTCTTTTCCTCGCAAACAGAAAGAATCACAAAACTCCACTATCTTTCAAACAACACACTCTTTCCTGGATCGATGATCTTCACCGGGGTATTAACCTGAAGGAAGAATCGTAAACAGACAAATGTCGATCTTCGGCTGGGACAGCTCGCAGCGCCACCTTGGTACACTTCCCTGGTAACTGATAGGATACCCATTAAAAAAGAACACAACCTCCTCTGACGGAGAGCTATCGAGAAGTGTACTAAAAACTTCTTACAAAAACTGCCAGCTCTCTTCAGGTTGGCGAGTAAAATAGGAGCACTCATAAGCCACAGCCCCACGTGACAACCACTGTCCGGTAGGCGTTATAAATATAAAAATTTGAAATTAACGGAACAACAGCCAATCGCCAAGGCAGCAGTGCCAGAATTTGGCGAATGCCAAAACAAAAGCCTACAACCCCCCCCGTGAGAAAGCAAAGACCGACGACCGGGAGGCACCAAGAACTTACACAGTATATGCTAAAGCGAAATTAATTTAGAATAAAAACCGCAAACGCGAGCAAAAAACAAACACGCACATATCAAGCAGAAAAGTAAAGTGGAGCGAGAAACTAATACGGAAAATTTGATTTTGAAAGAGGAACAAAAGAACATTATTTTAAGACACGAAAAATATGTGAACTTCGTCACAACTGACTCCTGTTAACCCTTTAAGGCGCAGTGTTCCCGCTCTGGGAATGCCCAACTCGGACGTTTTGACTGTTGCCAGTCACGAAGAATAGATTGGATTTCTATCAAAAGAGTGGCGGGTGACCGAGCTCGCACGAGAATCCTTTACTTTTTAAGCACGTCATTTCCCGTAAAAAAATGGTCACGATTATTTTGAACAGCACTGGCATCAGCTGAAAAATGGAAGAATGCGAAGAACAGCTGGATAGATGGTCCCATGCTGAAAAAAGGGCAGCCGTTGCCATCGCTCGACTTAACTACCAGCAAGAGGGCGGACGATCGAAACGTGCATCGCGTGCCACAGATCGAGAGACCCTTTTTTTGACGGCAGCTGGCTGTGCCGTTGCCATCGCTCGACTTAACTACCAGCAAGATGGCGGACGATCGAAACGTGCATCGCGTGCCACAGATCTAGAGACCCTTTTTTTGACGGCAGCTGGCTGTGCCGGGCTAAGTCGAGCGATGGCAACGGCTGCCCTTTTTTCAGCATTGGGAAAGGGTTGCGCCTCAAAAGGTTAACTTTTGTCACAGTGTCACAGACACGACGTCACTAGAGGTCAAGTTTCTCCTTCTCTGTCCTTCCAGCTCAAGACCCCGAGGGCATCATTCAGCCGGACGTGATGTTCTACACTCGCCCTCCCACCCGGGACCAGCAGAGGGCGCCCTCCGCGGCGGCCGTCATAGCCCACGCCCTGCCGCCCCTGCCCAAGGACCGCATCACGACGCCCCTCATGCCCCTCAACCCGGCCTACCAGCCTCCCCAGCAGGTGACCGTGACCACGACCAGCCTGACCGTGCCCGGAAGCAACGAGCTCACGCTGCCCCCGGGGTACGTGGCCAACAGGGAGGTCAAGTACAGGTGAAGGAATATAGTTTGACAGTCCGGAAGGTCGACTGCCCCTTCGGTAAGTGCACGCTTGCTCTATGACTTTGTTTAGTTTGGGTGACATGTACTGTACTTGAAACAACATTGATTACTTGATACTTGAACAACAAACATTGGTACTTGAAACAACATTGATTTTGGTGCGCACAGTGTTTAGAATAACTACTTTTTTCTTCGTTGTCAACTACAATTACAACTACTTTTCGAACAATGTAGTTAACTACAAATACAACTACTTTTTGATAAATGACTAATTTGATTTTTTTTCACTATTTTCAGAAGACAAATATTGCTAAACGATTCAATTTGCATTCATATTTAAGGACATAGGAATACTAATCAGGGAAAACTGTTAATATTCTCATTAGAAAAACTACACCGGTCAACAAAAAAAAAAATTGGGAGGGGGGGTGTTTCTGTTTGTTCTCATGCTTAAATTCTGATTCTAGACATTGAAAAACACTCAAATTTTCATTTTTAGTTCTTAAAGTTTGTTTTTGTCTGATGGACGTCGATCAGTCTATTTTAATTTATTTCATAAACGATAGAGGGCAGCACTTGGATGAACCCGAAAGCTGTATTATTATTTGTGACTCTGTAGTATTGCTTGTAGTATTATTTGTAGTATTATTATTTGTTTGTATTATTATTGGCTCATACGAACATAAATACGAAAAATAGTCACTTTTAGACATTCATTTCTTATTATTTTACATTGATAGGTTATTGTTTATCACACATCTTGAATAAAAAAGACTTTTATATCCAGCAAAAACTTTTCGGATCCTAATTGAGAGTGGAATTATAAAAAATAGATATATATATATAAAAATCAGTGATTTTCGCCAACAAAATTGAAAAATGGCTTTCATTTCTACAAAAGCAAGCCTTTCATTAAAAAAAAAATTCATTTTCCTTAGTTTTAGCGTAGGAGAAACTAAAATTGAACATGTAGATGACTGGGGTACAAGAATTTCATCAATACAATTTAATCAAATTTCTAAACTATTTCGTCGTGTGCTTTCTGTTAAAGATGGCTTATTTTTTCACGAACCATGGGGTCGATTCTCCCCGAATCGGTTGAAAAGCCGAGTCGTTGACTCTGCCCCACTTTCAGAAGGAAATTTAAAGATCAGCGTTAACAGGATCTTATAATTGGTTGAACGAAGCTAGGAAAAAGTCAGGAGGTCGTTAAGAGTATTCGACTAGAGATGAGACGGGCTCAGCCCGAGCCCGAAAGCCCGATCCCGAGCCCGGGCCCGACTCGGGCTCGGGCTCTGTAACTCACGATTGCGTTCGGGCTCGGGCGGGCTCGGGCTCGTGAAAAATTTCTTCTTTGTTGAACATACTTCTTGAAACAGATTTTAAACAGTGATTCATGGAATAAATAGACGTACTTATTTAAAAAAATAGCGGCACGGGGGACTAGAAGGTGTGTGAAGCTCCAAAATTTATTGTATCCTATTAATGAAGTAGTTCATTTTATTTGTCTTAAGCATAGCAAAGCTGAAATTTCGGGCTCGGGCGGGCTCGGATTAAACGTCCTCGGGCTCGGGCTTCAAAAAATGAGCCCGAACTCATCTCTATATTCGACAAACAACAACTGGATCGGAAACGCTGACAAATAACCACCGACTATCTACGAACAAATGAGGGAGAATAGACCTGCATGGTGGGAAATTTCATAGTTTTTTTCAACCTTTCTTCCGTGGTCATTGTCACGTGATGTGTGGAGTGCTATCAGATTGTGATTCTTGTTTGAGACATGTAATCCTTCCAGAACCCCAACGTACTGAGAAATGTAAAAATGTGAAACCTTTTTGTTACGGGCTAGTTATGGTATTTGTTACAAAAACAGTTCTTTTTTTTTCAGGTAAGCCTGAGTAGTGGAGATTTAAAAAAAAACAATATAATAGATAAAAAACAAAAGTACAGCAACTGTACAGCAGCAAAAGTACTGAGTCTTGGGAGCATTTTGATGCGTGAACTAAAAAATATTAAACAGTTTTAGAATCAGGAATCGCATAGCACAACTTGTAAACAGCCATCCTAACAAATTTCAAGTCCATGACCAGGGGGGTCTCTACAGACGGAAATTGGGTTCGTTTTGCGGCCCCTTCACAAGATTACAATCGATTAAAGCGGCCCCTTCATTGGTATTTTATCCGACATATCAATCTGCTTTATCCATTATTTTCGCAAAAAAGTGACTTTTATTAAAAATGGGTATGGAAATTCACAAAAATTAGTGCTGGAATTCACAAAAATAAACAATGTTTCACTAAAATGGGACCCTGGAAAAAATTCCTGGATCGACCCCTGATGACTTAGTAAGTTCAGTTTAGTTCAGGAAAATTAGATGATTACTTTTCGAATGATAGTTTTAAGAGGACTGTGTTAACACTTTAACGCGCAGTGTTCCCGCTCTGGGAACACCCAACTCTGACCTTTTGACTGTTGCCAGTCACGAAGAATAGATTGGATTTCTTTAAAAATAGTGGCGGGTGACAGAGCTCCACGAGAATCCTTTACTTTTGAGCACGTCCATTACAGTCAAAAAAGGGTCACGATTCTTTTGAACAGCTCTGACATCTCTTGAAAAAGGGAAGAATGCGTGTACAGCTGCATAGATTGCCCCATGCCGGAAAAGGGGCAGTCGTTGCCATCGCTCGACTGAACGACCCGCAAGAGGGCGGACGATCGAAACGTTCATCGCGTGCCACAGATCGAGAGACCCTTTTTAGACGCAGCTGGCTGTGCCGCGCAGCCAGCTGCGTCAGCAGTTACGTCAGCAGCAACGTTTATGCAGAAGTTTACCAAGGGCTTTCTGCGCCCGGGGCAGGGCCGTAGCGCTGGAGCCGCTATGGACGGCTCAGCCCCCCCTGGAAAAACCTAAGCCCCCCCAGAGCAATTATCAGGCACCAGGAATACTTAAAAAAAAAAAAGTTTTTACTGTATCTATCCTTATGTATAAAAATCAGGCCCGGACTGGCTAGGTCGGCTGGACTCGCTTTCCGTGTGATACATTCGGCCCCTAATAAGGCGTATTCGTAAAAAAAGCATAATTTCAAAAGAAAAAACTTAAGATTGGATCAGATAGAATGTTACCGAGCTACACATCGCTTGGTTATGCACGTTCTCTGGAACATAAAAATTTAAACTTCTCACAATTTTTAATTATGTAAAAGCTTTGGAAAATCTTGCGTATTTGCCACCCATGGCAATTTTTCATAATTTGGCGACTTACGTACATGTATAGTTAATAATTAGTTCGAAGAATACAGTACTTTATATGTTTTCCTTCATAAAAACTACGGAACAGCTAGAATAACTTGCCCCCCCCCCCATGGCGACTTTTTGGCGATTTACACAAACTCATAACCAATAATTACTGCTCATGTAAGGTTTCCGTGTAAATCGTTATCCATGTATTCATATACATAATTCTTTGCAGATTGGCGTATTTAGCAGCACGAAATATACCATCTCGCCGCGCTGACAAATATCCAAGCTGTACTATAACTGCTATAATGGCAGGGTCAACGCCGCCAAACAATTTTACTGTGGCAAATAAGCTGAACCTAACCGGCTTTGCTATAACCTGCATTTTAATTATTTTTCATTTTCAAGATACTGGGTGCTAACATTTTGAAAAACGCGTTTTAGAGTTACCCTGCTTGGAGTGACAGTCTTTTGCTAGACGGTACCTGTATACCTGATGCCAAAAAGGCGCTTTTTATATCAGCTAAAATTAGTTATTCTGTTTTGGAAAAACGAATAACCGGTAATTCTGAACTCCTGTTATCTAAGGGAGCTTTATGTAACACACTTTGACATATTTATGTCCCAAACTTTTAAATTTGGCATACAATTGGTGTCATTCTACTTCATGTTTGTCAGTTTCACGTGATTCTACACACTTAGAATTGCTCTTTTGCAAAGGCATGAATGATTTTATGCTGGCGAAAATTGCCTAGCCTAGCAACCATTATGCTTATTTTTTCAGTTTTTTATTAATATCTTCTAAAATAATTCGAGTTTCGAAATTTAAGTCAACTTATTGGCTTTCCCGGAATTTTCCGAATTCGTGGACACCTTTGTCGAAACTCAAATCCTGACGGTTTCGAAGGAGATATCAGAACAAGCTTGCGGCAGCGGCCGTTACCTTTTTTTAGAATAGAGGGAAATAAAAGGTAGTCCATAATATTCAGGAATAGTGAAGCTTTCTGTTAGTGAAAACATCTTTAGAATCGGTTCAGTAGTCATAGAGATGTCCTTAGCGCGTAAAATAATAGAATTATTTTGATTGTCCATGTAAAAGAACTATTTATGCTATATGCAGATGAATTTTTAAAATATTTTGATTACATTTTGAGATTTTGAGAAAATCGTTTTAAAATGCTGAAATTTTGTTCCAGCATCACGAAATAAAGACTGCAGGGAATGAAACGAAATTGGGTGACACTATAGGTTGTCACTCAACTTAAATTCTAGGCTTCCAATTTTTCAAAAATGTTGATTAGATTTTGAGATTTTGCGAAAATTATTTCAATATGCGTAAATATTCGTTCGCGCATCCCATAATTACGACTCAAGCGAATGAAATGATATTACTTAGTTACTCTCTAACCTGTAATATTTTAACAATACATAAAAATGATAACTTCGCTTTCTTTACTTTGGCAACAGACTCCATCCATTCTGTGTACTCCTACCATGCTGACGAAAGTTCTTGCTTTTTGGAAATTTGCATTAACTAACCCGTCAAGGACGGGTACTTCAGCTAGTAGCATAAATATTTCTTTGCAGGAATTGTCAAAATAATTTAAATGCAATACCCTCTATGGGTATATCTCTAACTACTGAACCGATTCACAAACTTCTCTCACCAATAAAAAGCTACACTATTCCTGAAAATTATACACTGCCTTTCATGCAGGTATATGTAGATATATATATATATGCATAATTTTTTTTCAGGGACACTCATAAGAATTATATTACGCTCTGTAGCCATCTGTGTAACTACAGAACTGATTCTTAAACTTTTTTTACTAATAGAAAGATAAATTATTCTTGATTATTATAGGCTGCATTCAATGTATGCAGCGTAAATAATTCATTTACAGGGACACTCAAAATAATTATTATACATTTACACTCTATGGTTATCTCTCTAACTACTGAACCAATTCTAAAACTTTTCTCACCTATAGAAAGCTACTGAGTATTTTAGACTGCCTTTTTATGAATCTATCAAAAATAATTGTTTTACAAGGACAGGCAAGTATTGCATTATGCTCTATGGGATTAGACGGGTAACTGGACGAATTTACGTCTCTATTACGAATTACCCGTCTCTATTAGACGGGTAACTAGAGAACCAAATCGAAAACTTTTTTCGATAATATAAAGCTTCTATTTCGGAGTATTAAAGGCTAAGTTTCATGGATATAGTTTAAATAGTTCCTTTACAGGGACACACAAAGTAATTGTAATACATTAAGCTGAGTAGTACAGGCAAATTTTAATGCATATTGAATAAATAGCTTTTTTACAGGGAGACTCATAGAATTACATTACGTTCTAAGGGTATCTCTGTAACTATTGAACCGATACGAAAACTTTCTTCACTGATAGAAAGCTGCTCTATTCCTGAGTATTATAGGCTCATTTTCATTCATATAACACAAATATAGCTCTTTTCCAGGGACACTTAAAATAATTCTAATACATCATGCTCTGTCGGTATCTCTGTAACTATTAGACGGGTTCTTAAACTTATAGGCTACCTTTTAAGCATACATCATAAATAGTTCTTTTACAGGGACATTCATAAGAATTACATTAAGCTCCATTTGTATCTCTGTAATGACAGAACCGATTCTAAAACATTTTCGCTGACAAAAAGGTACACTATTCTTGAGTAATATAGGCTACCTTTCTAGCACATATCACAATTTTACAGGGACACTTATAAGAATTACATTATTCTTGATTGCCATCTCTGTAACCACTGAACCGAGTCTAATACTTTTGTCACTATTAGCAATCTACCCTGTCTTGAGTAACATAAGCTAAAATTTATGCACAACTAATTCTTTTACTGGAACACTCAAAATAATTCTAATACATTACGCTCTATGAGCATCTCTGTAACTACTGAATTGTTTCTGATATATACATGTATATCTATATAAATAAAATTAGACTTTTGTCTGTACATTTCTTGGAATTCAAAAATTTTGCGATTTCTATCCGTTTCAAGCACCCGGGAATCCGATGCGACCCTCAAAAAAAAGTTTGTTTGTCTGTCATTCTGTCATTCTGTCCGTGACGCTTTTTTTGTTCAAGCATCACGTAGAAGCGAATAATATGAAATTGGGTGTCATGATAGGTGGTCACTCAACTTAAAACATAGGCGTCGAATTTTTAAAAAATCTTGATTGGATTTTGAGATTTTGCGAAAATCCTGTCAAACTGTGTAAATTTGTGTTCAAGCATCACATTAAAAGGACTGAAACGAATGATATGAAATTGGGGGTCATGATAGGTGGTCACTCAACTTAAAACATAGGCGTCGAATTTTTAAAAAATCTTGATTGGATTTTGAGAATTTGCGAAAATCTTTTCAAACTGCGTAAATTTGTGTTCGCACATCACGTAATAACTGCAAAGTGAAAAAATGATATTTGGTGAAATATAGGTGGTCACTCACCTTAAACTATAAACATCTAATTAAAAAAATCGATCAGATTTCGAGATTTTGCGAAAATCGTTTAAAACTGAGTGAATCTTTGCTCACGTATTACATAATAACGACTAAAGCGAATGATATGAAATTGGGTCACATGATAGATGGTTGCTCAACGTAAACTATAGGTGTCCAATTTTTTAAACATTTTTATTAGATTTTGAGATTTTGCGAAAATTCTCTCAAAATACTATATTTCTTCAAACATTACGTAATAATGGCTAATACAAATGATACGAAATTTAGTGATAGGATAGGTAGTTGCTACTCTTAATTTACAGGCGTTGAATTTTTTAAATATTTTGATTACATTTTGAGATTTTGTGAAAATCGTCTTAA
Organism: Cheiracanthium punctorium; assembly: GCA_038373885.1. Classification (NCBI taxonomy): domain Eukaryota; kingdom Metazoa; phylum Arthropoda; class Arachnida; order Araneae; family Cheiracanthiidae; genus Cheiracanthium; species Cheiracanthium punctorium. Next base: position 55,442 of record JAWZYV010014886.1, on the reverse strand, counting down.
AATGTTGAAATTTTGTTCCAGCATCACGAAATAAAGATTGCAGGGAATGAAACGGAATTGAGTGACATGATAGGTTGTCACTCAACTTAAATTCTAGGCTTCCAATTTTTCAAAAATATTGATTAGATTTTGAGATTTTGCGAAAATTATTTCAATATGCGTCAATATTCGTTCGCGCATCCCATAATGACGACTCAAGCGAATGAAACGATATTACTTAGTGACTCTCTAAACTGTAATATTTTAACAATATATAAAAATTATAACTTCGCTTTCTTTACTTTGGCAACATACTCCATCCATTCTGTGTACTCCTACAATGCTGACGAAAGTTCTTGCTTTTTGGAAATTACATTCAGTACTAACCCGTCAAGGACGGGTACTTCAGCTAGTATATATATATATATGTACACACATATATGCGTGTGTTATATATGTCTACGTGTGTATATATGAAAGCCCCCCTTGGAAAATTTGGAGCCCCACCTATAAAAACGGAATAGCTACGGCCCTGGCCCGGGGACAACTGAAAATTGTGCGACCCCCGTCAATTTGTCAAAATGCAATTAGGTTAGGCCCTTGGGTCCTGCACCCGGGGACAAATGCCTTCAATAGCTACGCCAGCGCGTTTATATTATGTCTACACTATGTCTGTTCTGTACGGACTTTGTCGATCTGATCGTGTAGGACAGGGATTCATAAATGATTCAAGATTCATATTTGAAAACTGGAGGGAATTAGAGATGGACGCTAGACGGTTGGCGTCTCGCAGAATTCCTATATCGTGATGTTAAAAATGTCTGTCTGGTCTCGCAAAAAAGCTGTAAATCTCTGTATCTCGTCTCGCTTCCATCCCTCGGCGGAATGTAAATAGATGCATTCAATATTTCATTTTATTTCGTGCTGCCATCTACCGACTATATTCGAAATCATGAATGATTGCATGGCTGTCAGCTTTGTGTTGTACGATACTATTTGTAAACTGATTTGCCTCTACCTATGAATGATTATTCACGGTACTTACCTAATAAATTTAATAAAATTAATGACTGCATTCATTTTTACTTCCTTGTACGTAGTATAAGGAAGTAATGTGATCCCGAAAAATTTTGGGGGCCAAATTTCGACAAAAAAACCGATTTTGACTACCTCTAAATTGAATTTTAAAATTTTTTTCGATGCATCCTATCGTAGGCTAGCATGCACGATCATATTAACGCGTCTGCAACTCATTTTGACCAGCGGCGAGTCTGCTGTGGCCAGTTTTTCCATGCCGTCTGTACGTACGTACGTACGTGTGTACGTACGTACGTACGTACGTATGTATGGGCCGAAATGTATGCCGTCGGCCCATACAGTATGTATGGGCCGACGCTCTATGGGCCGAAATTCATTAAACTCGCCTAACTCAAAAGCTATTAGGCGTAGAATGTCGAAACTTCATATTTTGGATAGTTGTAACATCTAGTTGTGCACCTCTCCTTTTGGTTCCATTCGACTGGATATTTTATCTACAGGACTGCCCAAAACATTCGAAATACATTACGCTCAATGGGCCGAAACTCATTAAACTCGCCTAACTCAAAAGCTATTAGGCGTAGAATGTCGAAACTTCATAATTTGGATAGTTGTAACATCTAGTTGTGCACCTCTCCTTTTGGTTCCATTCGACTGGATAGTTTATCTACAGGACTGCCCAAAACATTCGAAATACATTACGCTCAAAGGGCCGAAACTCATTAAACTCGCCTAACTCAAAAGCTATTAGGCGTAGAATGTCGAAACTTCATATTTTGGATAGTTGTAACATCTAGTTGTGCACCTCTCCTTTTGGTTCCATTCGACTGGATAGTTTATCTACAGGACTGCCCAAAACATTCGAAATACATTACGCTCAAAGGGCCGAAACTCATTAAACTCGCCTAACTCAAAAGCTATTAGGCGTAGAATGTCGAAACTTCATATTTTGGATAGTTGTAACATCTAGTTGTGCACCTCTCCTTTTGGTTCCATTCGACTGGATAGTTTATCTACAGGACTGCCCAAAACATTCGAAATACATTACGCTCAATGGGCCGAAACTCATTAAACTCGCCTAACTCAAAAGCTATTAGGCGTAGAATGTCGAAACTTCATAATTTGGATAGTTGTAACATCTAGTTGTGCACCTCTCCTTTTGGTTCCATTCGACTGGATAGTTTATCTACAGGACTGCCCAAAACATTCGAAATACATTACGCTCAAAGGGCCGAAACTCATTAAACTCGCCTAACTCAAAAGCTATTAGGCGTAGAATGTCGAAACTTCATATTTTGGATAGTTGTAACATCTAGTTGTGCACCTCTCCTTTTGGTTCCATTCGACTGGATAGTTTATCTACAGGACTGCCCAAAACATTCGAAATACATTACGCTCTATGGGCCGAAATTCATTAAACTCGCCTAACTCAAAAGCTATTAAGCGTAGAATGTCGAAACTTCATATTTTGGATAGTTGTAACATTTAGTTGTGCACCTCCCCTTTCGATTCCATTCGACTGGATAGTTTATCTACAGAACCGCCCAAAAGATTCGAAATACATTACGCTCTATGGGCCGAAATTCATCAAAGCGTTTTTTAGAGGTATTGGGCTATTTCAAACGACTCAGAAGTGATGTATGCTGTAAAGAGTTGGAAAATGAATTTCTCCATTAAAAAAAGTGTCTTTATCATTTGTAGTTCTGCTACAGGAACACTCAAAAGATTTCCAATACATTACGGTCAATGGCAATTTTAGGGGCATTCATCCATTTCAAGCACAATATCGTCCTACCACATAAGTTAGGTAATGGTCCGACCACGGTCACGTGCCTCCCTCAAGAACTATGCCAAAAGTCGCCAAGCTTGGCGACTTTTGGTGTACGTGTGTGCATATTTAACTCTCAAATCTCAAAAACTATTATGAAATTTCATATATAAGAATGTTGTAACATCTAGTTGTGTATCTCGATTTTTGGTTCCAATCTACTGGAGAGTTTATTTACAGGACCACCGAAAAGAATTTTAGTACTTTAATGTCTATGGACATCTTCAATATAATACAACTGTAGACAGTCATTGTTTGGTACATGCCCAAAAACTCGCCGTCTGTCCTCGACCTTGGCGAGTTTTGGCGAAATATCGCCAAATTTGGCGATAGTCAGTCATTTGGTCCATGCCCAAAGTATCGCCATTTGTCATCGTTCTTGGCGAGTTTTGGCGAAATATCGCCAAATTTGGCGATAATCTGTCATTGTTGGTCCATGCTTAAAATCTCGCCAAATGTCGTCGACATTGACGAGTTTCGCCGAAATATCGCCAAATTTGGCGCCAAAAATTATTTCGTATTTTGTATAACTCTAAAACTTTAACCCGTACAATTTTGAACTTTTGTATTTAGAACTATATTATAATATCTAACTGTTTTCAATATCTTTTTTGACAGCAATCGACTGGGAATTTATTTACAGGGTGAGCCAAATGACTTTAAATACATTAAGGTGTATGGATGCATTCAATTCATTGAAAGTCAGTGGTCAATGACTACTTTGGCTATCCCCAAAATCTCGCAAACTATCTCAAGTTTGTCGGCTTTTGGTGAAATATCGCCAAATAAAGTGTCAGAAGGAAATCTTTCAAATTGAACTCAGCTTGGCGATATCGAAATATTTGGCTAGAAATCGCTATACCTTACTATTATTGATACTTTATCTCTTTCAAACAAATAAGTTTAGAGGAAGTGCGTAAAAAACATTTTTGAATTAATAGACGTGCAAGGAAGTCATGTGTTGGACACATCAGATTTTTTATCAATAAAATACAATGATCTTTATATTTTTATGTAGAATGGAATGAAAAGAGTAAGATCGAATGAAAAAAAAAGGGCAGTGCTGCCATCTTTTGAAAGCACTTTGAAATGAATATTCAGTCATTAAGAACGCAGGAACTTTATTTAATTATTTCATTATCAGACACTAAATTAATCTATAAACCTTTTTCCAATCTAATGTATAGGATAGTCATAACAAAAACTAACCATTATTTTCGCTAAAATGAATAAATCTGAAGCCTATAGAATTTAAACCCATTTTTGATTTGTCTTAGTTTATAGGCAGTAGATTATACAATTTTTTTTTATTTTATTCCTATCATTTTTTTTTTCTTTTCACAGCAAAGAATTAAATTGTTTGGGATTTTGGAATGTCTATTTGTCCATACCTGCTCCATCGAACACAAGTCCACTATCAACATAACTCGTTATTGAGTGGTAAAAATGACCGGATCTTTTCAGTAAACTAAGTTTAACTGCATTTCACGCACTCACTGTAAGTATTTATTTAAAAACCAACCTGATTTTTGATGTTGTTGTTTGTTTGTTTGCTTGAAAAAAAGTTTTTTGAAATAATTTGAAGACAATTCAAAAAATATACATATATTGTATATATATATATATATCGTACAGGGGTTGCACTGACCATAGGCGCACCCACGGGGGGGGGGGGCTATGGGTCTCAAGCCCCCGCTAAAGGTGGAAAATTTGAAGTAAAAAACTTTAAAAAAATGAAAATTGTCACTAATGAATTATTACTATTATTATTATTTATTGTCTTCAAATTATTTCTAAAGTATTTTTTACCTAAAAAGATGTCAGTTTTTAAATAAATACTTACAGAGAGTTTATGAAACACTGTTAAAGTCAGTTACAATATCAGTGAAAAGATCAGATAATTATTTATGACTCTATAATGAGTTTTTGCTTGTGTTGTATGGGCAAATAATGTGGTACAGAATATTTTGACGTTATAAGAGGGTTGTAACTATTATCGATCTCCCTATAACCGAGTTCAGCAGTATTTTCAGCTCAGCCCCCCCCCTAAACTAAAATCCTGGGTGCGCCACTGGCGCTGACTCTTTTTAACATTTCCCCAATTCATTCGGCAAATTAGATTTTTCCGGACAGCATTAAGAAAAGTACAAAGCAAAATACTGTAAAATCACTTATTTTCGCCAGCCGTCATTTTCACGAAAATTTGGTGAATCACGAAAATTCACGAAAAACACATCGGTGATTTCGCGAGCTGAAAATTTCGCGAATTTTGTATGAATAGAATCGAAATTTGAAAAATCCCGGAACTACTTCGACACAGAACCCTTTTTGCACGAGCCATTTTAAGAAACTTTTCTCTTGTCCGTAAAGTTCGTCTTTTCCTCTTATTTCTTAGGAAACCAAATTATTATCAACTGTTTTATAATTAAGCAACCATTACGAATAAAGTGAAGCATGAAAATCGAATATCTAGAATAACTAGTTACTTTTTAATCTTTATATTACATAATAGAAGACTAGACCTTTTTTATTATATATTACATTATATATATTATTATTATTATTATTATTATTAGGTTGTAACGAAAGTTTCCCGCCACCGCAAACATCGTCAGCACACAGTTCGCTTTGGCGTATTGGCTCCTATTTTGTCAAACGATTTTTGGCATTTGAAAGAAAGAGGCTTACTTTATAACACTGTGTTGTGAAATCTGTAAAAAATATGGTTATCATTAAGTATAAGGTGTCCCAAATGGAACTATCACTCTAGAGGATTAGAACCACCATTGACTTCCATTTGTGTTACAAAAAGTCAGCTACAGAATATCAACAAATTATGAGTACAGCTTTAAGTACTATTGTTGTATCCTGTGACACTGTGCCGGTTTAGTACCGAAAGTTCAAAATCAGTTATCTAAGGAGCTAGAAGTTAGTTTTTCAGGCAGATAGGGCGGAAAACTTTCGTTACAACCTGATATTATTATCAGATATGATATAATATTAAAAATTTATTTATAATCAAAACAACACAATGAATATCCTGAAATACTATTTGCGTTATTATATACTATATAATAGTATACTTATAATTATATTTAATTGAAATATTAAATTTATAAATATAATATTTAGTATAATAGTTTAAGTTCAATCTTAATCGAATTCACAAATAACTTCCATGAAAAATATCTTGTAACTTTCCCTCCATTATCTGAGCACAATTATCGAAATATCGCACAATTATCAAAATATCGAGTATTTTTGGATAAACTTCTTTTAACTAATAATTTTGGCTGTATCGATTGTAAAAAATCAAGTTTGGTTTTTAGAAAAGGATCGTAGGGAACCAATAGTATGAATCGTGCCATAAGACAATCGACATCTTAGAGAGTTACAAACATAGCCAGTGGCTGAAAAGGCCCTTTCAGCTCCTACGCATGTCGCGGTTTTATCGTCAACAAACAGTCACGAATGTAAGAAAATCTGGAGTGATTCCACTCGACTTTCCGAACACTTACGATTCAGATCATGACCCAGCATTTCAATCCATTTGAATCGATGAATCATTCAAACATAAATACGCAATTTGAACTCCATCGAATGTACCGTTGAAACGCTCGCGCACTTTCAAGAATGTCTCCCCATGCGCCATAAAAGGAATGTTTGTCGTGGCCCTGTAGGAAAACTATAAGTCCTATACACACCCAAATTAATACCGGTCTTACGACGGTGGTTTATAACCTATAGACCCAATTTGAGCTCCATCGAATGCACCGTTTAAACGCTAGCGCACTTTCAAGAATTCCTCCCCCCCGTAGGCCATCCTGTAAAAGAAATGTTTGTCGTAGCCGTGTAGGAAAACTATAAGTCCTATACACACCCCAATCCATACCAGTCGTGCGACGGTGGTTTATAAAATATAGACCCAATTGGAGCTCCATCGAATGCCCCGTTGAGGAGCTATCGTGTTCGCTCACATACACATACATACACACATCTCGTAAAAATAGCATCCACGAATTCAGAAGACCTCCAAACGTGTCCGTCCATACACCCATATCTCGAAGTCGAATTTTTTCAGGATGACAATATTTTCCCTACAGGGTACATGTTCGGAAAGTAACTTTTTCTTTTCTAGTACTTTCCGGATCCGAAAAATGGGTGTCGGGTCCGATTTTTCGGACTGCAGTCCCTAGTGAAAAATTAAGAACCTCGCGAAAATAAGCGCTCTTACAGTAAGGCCCCCCCACTCACTGCAAGTCTAGTCGCACCACTTCACTTCAGCGGGCACGTTTTTTTTTTTTTCTTCTTTTTTTCCACTTTGCGTCCCAGAGCCATCCAGAAATCTATCTCCCGGAGGCGTCTGCGATATCGCCCCGTCCGTCTGTCTGTCCTAACGTCGTGTGACGAACTCCACGCTGCCTCGTAACTTTACGACGCTCTTTCGCTTATCTCGGCCCCGGTCCCATTCGGGGGGCCCCCAGCGCGCTATCGGCCCGCCATCCGTTTTGGGAGAGCTGAGTGCATCGAGGTGCGATTCTTGCAACCCTGTATATATATGTATGTGTATTTATCTCAATGGGGCGGGGGGGTTGGAAAAAGGTCGCGTTGTTCCCTGTGTTTTTATAAAAGGCAGTTGGGAAGTCTTAAACACTCGGGTGGAGACACCGACAGTCACTGTGTGTCTCTTAGTATCTTGGCTGGATAAGTGCTTTTCCATTAGCCACTCAGGAGTGGATTTCGGGGTCTGTTCTTGAGGGGCCGTGTGTACCCCTGACAGGGCTGTATAAGATAAGGTGACCCTACGTCCCGTTTTGAACGGGACAGTCCCGTTTTTAGGTGACTTGTCCCATTTGTTCCCAAGCACAGCTTGGGGACACCGTAATATCCCGTTTTTAGAAAATGTCCCCTGTAATGTCCCGTTCTTAGAAAGAGAGCAACCCACCGTCACGATTTCAATAAAGGCAGCTCAAAATCTAAAATCATCCAGCGGCAGTGTCTGAATTAAAAAATAAATAAATAAATAAATAAAATTGAAAAGAAATAAAAAAAACCTAACCTCTCTCCCTCCCCTCTCGAGACCCAAAGAAAACGCCAGGGGATGTATTGTTTTTGTGCTTGTTCTTTTAATGCTCTTTTTTTATCAGCTATTTCGATTTATTTAATTTTTATTTCTTTTTTCTAAATCATGTTCCTCTTTTGCTTATTCCCCGATCTCCACTTTATTTTCCCTTTTCACTCTGGTTTTCTAAGAATTTTTTTTCCTTCCGAAAAACAATTTCCTTTTTTCTGTGTGCCCTTTTGTTTACGTTTCTTACTTTCCTGCCTTGTGTCGGAGGGTGTTTTTGAAGTCGAAAAAGGGTCTACCCCTTGTACCCACCGAAACGTACGTCTTGCACTGTTTTTTTATAGTATAGTGTTTTATCAAAGGGTTTTTCTTTCATTTTATTTTGAAAGCAACATTAACACAAGCTTGTTTGCTCGATTTCTTAACGACTCAAAGATACCCAGACCTGTGAATTCAGTCTCCCTACACTGTTACCTTAAAAACAGCCGATGTCCCGTTTTGCGAGAAAAAATAAATACACAATTGCCAAAAAGGTAGTAGATGTCCCGTTTTGAAGGAAAAAATAAAGGGTCACGTTAGTATATGACCACCCCCTCCCAACAGGGCGGGAAGGACGCGAGCCAAAAAGTGTGTCTCGTCTCGCAAAATCCCAATAGTCTAATGTCAAAAATGTTAGTCTCGTCTCGAAAAGAGAAAACTGTAAATATCTGACTCTGTAGCTCTGTAACATGTAAACATCTATCGCAGAAAACAGTCTCGCATGAACGTGGATACAGCGCCGAAGTGTGAAAGTCGAGGGTCCGGGCCTACTGCGCGGCTGTCCATCGAACGGTCTGGAGCTTGGAGCGGTTTTCCCCTGATGTCACGTGATGATGCGTTAGAATCCCTTGAAATAGGACTCGGCCCAAGCCATCGATGTCCCCTAAGCCAGCGTTTCTCAACCTGTGGGGCGCGACCCCCAAGGGGGGCGACAACGACCCATGCGACAATAAGGCCTTGTATACAGTATTGATAAGTTAGTTACAGCAACAAAATGACTGAAAATAGATCCAACCCAAATAAACCGATATTTTTTTTCGGTTCAATTCCGGTTTTCGTTCCGACCAAAATAACGGTTTTTTTTCCGGTTTTCGGTTCAGTTATGGTTCGAAGCAATGTTTTTGATACAAACATAAAGCCGTTCAGTCACATCGCATTGTAGTACACTCGATCCATACACTACAAAACACATTAGGTGAACTCCAGTGACGCAGAGAGGGAGGGGGAGCAGGGGAAAAATCCCCTGGGCCTCAGCTTGTGAAGGGGCCCCCCCTTTTGCTGTTTATATGATACTTAATTGTGTGTTGTCACTTTTGTAAAATAAAAAAGTCCAAATTTAGATTATCCGTATGTTTCAAATTAATTTTTGAGTGAAATTACAAAAAGCCAGCTAGAGCAAAAACCATCCACTTGGCAAAAACGAGAAGTGTTTCTGATTGAGTTTTTTTTTTTTTTTTTTTTTTTTTTGCAAGAAAGGTATAGAGATTGACGGTATTATTCAACGGTTTGCCATGACTAAAAGTAGAAAAGATTTATTTAACAATAAATTGTTTTTTTTTTTTCCGAGACACATTGTTAAATAGTGGAAGAAAGGATTTAGCCAGAGGAGAGACTATGGGGATCAACCAACCTCCAAAATTTTGAAATTTCCACTTTTTTGGCCTTATGAAATTTTCTTGCTGCCTGCTTGCATGGAAGTATGAATAAAAATATTATTTGTTTCAATACTGAGGAAACATGCCATACAAAAATGTTAACGTTGCAAATACTGTTTCTCTATGGAGGTGACGAAACCTTCCAAACAAAATGTTGGTATTTTTTTGAGAATGGATGTTTATTAAATACTCTTTTAAATTAATAATTTTAATTATATTAATTAATTGCCAATTACTATTAATTTAAAGTTTCTTTAAATGATTAATAATTTTAATAAGGAATGAATGATTGATCTAATACGACATCAAAGGGATTTCTGGATAGCAAAGGGACCCCAGATAAGATTTTATCCCCGGGGCCCCGACTTGGCTCTCTGCGCCTCTGGTGAACTCGAAAACAATGACGAAAGCGGGAGGGAAGCACGAGAGCGGGCATTGCTTGTTATTTATTTATTTACCGGGAGAGGAAAGCTCGCGTCACTGAATGTGTCGCTTAGAGCTACCTATACGTCCTTCCCGGAATTTCCCGCCACCATTTGGAAACTCACCAGAATGTGGGGGGACTTCTGAATATTGGCACCCCTCGGAAACGGCTAGCGACCGCCGAGAGGACTTTCGGAACCACGGATTGAACGTGCACGTACACCGCATGTGCACGGTGGTCTTGAGTGCTCCGCCGGTATCGAACCCGCAACCTTCCGGTTACGAGTCCCACGCCTTAACCACTGGGCTACCACGGCCCCGTTGCTCGGAAGACACTATTGACATAAGCGTTTCGCGAGAGTGCCGGATGTTTGAACCTGCCGGACTCGCCCACCGCCGGATTATCAAGAGTGTACTGTAGTGGCCGAAAACCCTACCGTTTTCGAGATATTAAAGAGCATTGAAAAGGGAACCTCGTCACTCCAACAACGTTATGTCCAGGGCACCGAGCGACTGAGTGGACTGCCGCGTAGCCTCGAACAGCGGATCTAAAGTGATATAAGAAAAGCTTAAAATCATAATTAGCAAAACATCTCAGTGCATTTCTTGTTACTTCCCGAACATGTACCCTGTAAGGAAAGTACTGTCATCATGAAAAAAAAATCGACTTCGAGATTTGGGTGTAGGGACACGTTTGGAGGTCTTCTCAATTCATTCATGCTATTTTTACGAGATGTATGTATGTATATGTGTGTGTGAACACGATAGCTCCTAAACGGGGCATTCGATGGAGCTCCAATTGGGTCTATAGGTTATAAATAGGCTTTCCAGATTTCTGAAATGTTCAAACGGGAGACCGGAATGCCCCCAGTCTCCCGGGTGTTCAAGATCAGGGATACATTTGCCCGACCCATGACTAAACGCGTTTATGCTCTCAACGCGTGCCAGGAAGGTGCCAGGTTCAAAACCAGGCCGCGTTCGCCGACCTAGCCGTTCGAAGTTTTCCGTGGTTTTCTCCGAAATTTCGCGTAAGTACGGGTTAGGATACCTTAGAAAGACCCCCATGTAGGTCAATCCCCTCTCGGCCTGGATCCCTCTGGCAGATAATTGGCCATAACACCACATTTACATTTTTTCATCGAGGGTACATTACCGGACCCCCGGGGAAGGCGACGACCCCGACACTACACACCCTTGGAGGTTTCTGGAGCGTTTTAGAGAGCAGTTTATTACTCAATGCTATGAATAAATGGTTACTGATTCGGAACATAAACCAGGGGTATTCATAAATGACACAAGCCTATAAATTTAAACATTTTACTTCTTATATGTTAATATTTATAAGTTAATTAAGTAAGAAGAAACACTTTGAATAAGGAATAAAAATTTGAACAATAATTCTTAGCAGACCATCACTCTTCTTCACTTTTTATACAGTACAGTCAAATAAATGACAAAGTACTAATTACCCCAAATAATCCTTCACAGTTGATTATTTTTTTGTCATCTATAAACAAATTTAATTTTTACCGGGGCGTGAAGTAAACCGGCCGGGACAACGGGATTTTGTCTGCATACCGGGACGACTGGCAAGACTAATTATAAACCACCGTCGCAAGACCGGTCTTGATTTGGGTGTGTATAAAACTTATAATTTTTCTATAGGGTCACGACAAAGATTTCTTTTACAGGATGGCTTATGGAGGAAATTCTTGAAAGTGCGCTCGCGTTGAAACGGCGCATTCGATGGAGCTTCCATTGGGTATATATGGTTGAATGATTCAACGTTTCAAATTGATTGAAATGCTGGGTCATGATCTTAAGTGTTTGGAAAGTCGAGTGGAGTCACTCCAGATTTTTTAAGTAAATAAACAAGTTGATTAATACTGTCATTTGCAATAAGCAAGTAAGGGGCTGCCGAACTTTTTGGATTGAAGCCCTTTAAGTGTTCATCGTAATTTCGGCGAAGCTCTGCTCTCTCTAGAAAACTTCTTGATATTTGCATATTTCCCCGTCGCCGAGTTGAAAAAAGTGGCGACACTATCTGCGCGTCTCGGAGCCAGAATCAAGGGTGCGTGCCGGGAAACAATAAAGGAGCCACTGGAAGCCGGTCATTTTCCGCATGGTGGGGCAAGGGGGGGGGCTGCTCGGGTGACGCCCCCTTCCTTTGGGCGGAGGTCGGGAGAGTGCCATACAGATCTCGCGCACTGCATTGTTCCGCACCCGAAAAATGCACACCGTCTGGACTTTGGAAAAAAAATTGAAACGGCCATTTCATAACGTCTCTCTTGGAAATAAACGCAGCTATCGAAACAGCCGTTCTGTATAGAAACCCAGTTTAAAGTCGTTAAAAGAATGAAAACTCTGAAATACTTTTTACATGTTTTGAATACGCATTCAACTGCTGTATGTTGTGGTGGGTGTATGTCGGTACGGGTGTATGTCGAAGGAAAAAAAAAAAAAATCAGTTTTTAGTCTTGGTACACACATTGAAATAAACTAATAGCGCCAGGGTCTCCAAAAAATTAAGTAATGTGTCATTATTGTGTGTACTGCATTTCATGTACTGATTCTCTGATTGGGGTTATCCAGTTAGCCAAAAATTGGACTGTGGACTAGAGTATCCTTGTTTGATGTAGGGTTGATCACATATTGCATAAATTCTCTTGGGTGATCATTGGTAGTTTCTGTGTGCATTCAGGAGTGGATTAAAAAAAAAAAAAATTCTTTCTTTTTTAAATGAAGATCTAAATTGTTGAAGAATTTTTGGAAAACACACAAATTTTTAACTTTACATTAGTGATGTGAGCTGTCCTTTCTTCAGCTTTTAAGTTTTGCAGCAATTGACTTCAAATGAAATGTTTTAATTTGCTGTATAAGTGCCTTTTGATTGAAACTTTTCATGCTTGTACTTTATTATATAGCATTTTTTGTCACGTGATACATATTTTACTTTCACATTAGAAGATTAAAAACAAAAAATATTTACTTAGATGCTCAAGTTTTGCTATTTGGAGAGCAAAGTGTGATCAACTGTACCTCCATTACTTTTAAAGGCATATGGCTGAAGAATATTTTCCTAAGGGTGTATGTCGAAAAAACACGAACTCTGATTTTAGTCTTGGTACACACATTGAAATAAAGTAATAGCACCCGGGTCTCCAAAAAATTCCAGAGGGTTCTTCCTGAGCCGCTTGACACACTGCCATAAGCGAAAAAGCTGGTGCTCTTGTGAAATTTTCAGAAAAAATTCTTGAACGTGGATCTGAGCTGCAAGATTTTTCGAAGAGTAACACGCTTTGAGAACATGTCTGATTTTTAAGAATTTTTTCTAAAAGTTTTGAAACGGATACAGATGGATCGTTTATTTCAGTCTGTAGTACAGCTTGTCAAGAGACCGTTTCAAAATGTTGAAGTGCCTGGCATCATGAGTTTATTGGTACTTATGTACCAAAATCACGTGATTTTTTTCGAACCATACCGTTAAAGCGTACCCTGATCCACGCGTCTGCCTTATGGGTCTTCCTTCTTCCATTCAATTAGAAATTGATATCATAATCCAAGAGAGTGGGCCTATTTCGTTATTCTGTGGTCATCTATTGAAATCTGCACTCAAATCGCCTACTCAAACTGTTTGACAATCTTCGCCAGGCGTATTCTAACTATACTTCATTTTTATGAATACTGTTTGGAAAGTGCATCCTAATCCACGAGTGTTCCGTGACTTGTTTTTCATTGTTCCATAAAACACTTCTTTGGAATTGAAATCTATGTAAATTAATTTTTTTAAATTATGTAAATAAATTAAATTATAAATTAACTTTTTCTGTACATTATGGGATTCAAAAACTTTTGCGATTTCTATCCGTTTCAATTATATAGGAACCCAGTACGACCCTCCAAAAAGTTTGTCTGTCTGTCATTCTGTCAGACATTTACGTTGTAGCGAGTCGTGTAGCATGAGTTACCATACACTTAGTATATTTTAATTCAATAACCTATTTTATAAACGAAACTGAATGATGTTTTGCGATAAGAAAGGTACATACATAAAGATTATATCACTTCATGATGTAGAATTTTAGCCAATATACAACTCTGAAATATATGGGCAGTAAAGTCAATGTGCTTTTTTTTTTTTTTTTTTTTTTGGTAGCATGCGTTACCAAGCAATTTTGATTAATATTTCTAAAAATTAATTAGCTACACGATTTTTAATGATTTATTGAAAAAAAAAAGAAAACATTTTGTAATCAGCACGAATTTTGTTGAAAGAAAATAAATGCATTTTTTCATTACTACGCCAGTTTAAAAATGCGATTTAAAAAAAAAAAATGTATCATGAGTTACCGTGGAATCCCCCTGAAGCGAATGAAATAAATTTTTGCATCGTCACAGGTGGTCACTCGAACTATAAGCGTCGAAGTCCTTCAAAAAATTTTACAGCTTTTGTGAAAATTGAGTACATGTTTGTTCTGTTCCTGAGAAATGGCTGTGGTATAAAATGAAATTTGGAATTATGTTAGGGGACAAGTTAATTTGAACTGTAGATGCCAAAATTGTTTTAAATATTTCATAGTTTTCGTGATTTTGTGAAAATCGCATAAATGTTGGCTCTCGCATCCCTCCAAAATGGCTTAAGAGAATAGAGTGAAATTCAGCAACAGGATCAGACTACTAAAACTGTAAATGTCTGAATTTTTTTTTAATGACTAGTCCCTAGTAGCACAATTAGTCCAAAAGACGTTTAAAATACATTTTATAACGTCAAAAAACGTGTTTCCAACGTAATGTGAACGTTTTTTGAACTAGTTGTGCTACTAGGGGTGTCACTTTATCTCTCACCCTTTTTATTGAAAATTGTCCGATAAATATGTCCCAAAAATGCGACATGAAAGTATGCGACATAATTTTACATATATTTAAATACTATTAGTTCACAACAGCTTTAATCTATTGTTACACTCTTTCGTGGCATTACATGTATTTTTCTATATATAAAATCATAAAAATTTCAACAGCTTAAGAAAATTATTGAGTATTGGACTGTTTGATTTTTTATTGTGCAATGTCTTATCCTCCTGAATGCTGTATCCCTCAATAAACATTTATCTACTTAACTGTAACTGTGCTTCAACGCATGCATTCTTTTTACTTCTTCTATACTTTTTTCCTTCTTGCGATGCTACCTTGTTATAGGATATGCCTGTTTCTTCCATTCTAATTTAATAAAGTAAATGTTATGCTAAAATCCCACGTTTACTATGTTTGTGCCATAACTCTATTGACATTTCTAAAAGGTTATGGACACCCGATGGATTCATTTATTGATTGGCCGACTTTTAACGTTCGTTACAAGGCTGCATCCTTCATCCTCAAAATGGCGACTGGAACTCCGCGAATGGAAACGCTGAATAAATATAATTACGATACATGGAAACATAAAACATGGACTCGTAAAATTAAGGATGCATCCAGAATAACTTGTAAAAGGTGTAAACGCATCGGGTTGATTCCTACTTTAGGACCCCCACTCTCGCCAAAGTAAAAAATCGCGCGTTTTGGCGAGCCTTCCTGTCAATAGTCCGTGATCGCGCATGCGCACAAGTTTCAACGTTCCCAGAGAAACTGGATGAAATGGATGTGAAGAATTCAGCATTAAACGCACCAATACGGAATTTGAAAACAATTATTAAAAATACATTAGTTGGCAACTAAAATAAATGTAATGATGTACTTACATGTTCCAAATGACTTCATTGACAAGAATTTATGAGCAGATTCTTTATATTTATAAGTATTTCCTTTATTAAAGCGGATTCGTGAATTTTTACTTTATTTTAACCAATGAAGTAGGTTGAATTGCAATAATTTTAGGAATGGAATCAGAATGTTAAAATAATTAACAAAAAAACTATTCTGCAATGATTTTTTTTAAAAATTTGGCAAAGAAATAAAAAGAAAGAAAAAACGAACAAAGAGAGAAAAACTTTAAAGAACAAAATACGTCTTTAAAATATAAAATATTAACATTTAAAACTGTCCTAGCAACTTATTTTCAGATGCCAGAAATTTTGCGTACGTGTTATTAAATTATATCATTAATGCATAAATAAAAATACATATTTATACTTTAATCACGACTTTAATATTTAAAGATACCTGCATCCAAATTTCCCTAATAGTAATGAGTTTAAATCGTCTGCTCCTATTAATACGTACCGATTGAGAAACTACAACAGAATTTAGTTCCAGTGTTTACGAAATTATACTTATACTGCGTAAAAGCCACAGAACTTTTCAAAACAAAGTTCGAGAATGCGTAAAGGATAACTAAACTCGCTCATCGATTGCTTACGTACTATACTACATATTATGAGCGATTTCGTAGGCAACGGCCTTTATCTCAAGATCAAAAACTCATGTACTAAATCACGTGCAAGAAATCAACTGGAATACCGATTGATTACTGAGAGAAATTTGCGAATAAACCCTTTGCCGTATAGGCTGCAATATAAATCATCAAAATATGGTAATGGCAACTGTATATGCTAATATATTAATCGTACGCGTTGGCAGAGAGTGGGGGCTCCATAAAGTAGGAATCGCACACTGGCCATCGAATGTGAAAGTGGGAAAAAGAATATCTTTAAACATGAGCCTAACAGCCTGGGATTCTTATCCACTCTGGATGTCACGCCAATAGGGTTACCAGGCGAAATCCAGCAACCCTACTCGCCTAAAGCTTTCTCAACAATATCCAATAACGAGAAGCAAAATTTTGGGTGTGTTATGATAGACACTAAAAATTATACAAGTTATTTCAGTTATCATCGAGCCACGTTTGAAATTGCAAAGAAAGATCCCTCCTACTTCCAGTCGATAAAATAAATGTAAAGGAAGAATAAAAGAAAAAGGGGTGAGAGATAAAATGACGTAATCAATTAATATCATTTTAATATGGCAACAATGAAACTAAAAATTAGGGGGGTTCAGGGGGGTCTCCCCCTGACGAGGCTCGAAGAACTGACTATATTTTTTAAATTGTATAAATTTCAAAATATTTTTGAAAATGTTCATTATTTTTTTAGATTTTGTGAAAATTCTTCAAAATTTTCTGGAAGCATTTTGTTAAAATATCGACTGTGAATCCAACAAAATTGAGTTAGAGGTTAGGAATACCCTCTTGACTGGAAAAGCTCATTCAACCAGAATAAGACTTTCATTTTGAAAATAAAGAAACTTCTCTATTTTTCATTTCCCTCAGCACCTTGCTACTCTCTAACCTGGAGTCTTTTAACAGTACACAGAAGTTATAACTTTGCTGTCTATACTGTTGCCAAAAATACTGATTCCATTCTTTGTATTCCTACAATGATGACGAAAATTCAGGCATTTATGGAAATTCGCCTTACATATTGACCCGTTAATGACGAGTACTTCAGCTAGTCCATAATAAAATAGCGTATTAAGACTGTTTTGCAATCTTCACCTTGCACCTTCCACCTTTATTTACAGCATTATTGGCACTTTTATACTCCATTCCCATTGAATCAACAATAAGATTTGGCCATTTCTCGCCCAATATTGAAGATATCATCACGCTGGGTTCAGGTTTGAGGCCTTTTTTTTTGCGCCAAACTAGCAGAAACAGCCAGGATTGGAGACTTTTGATATTTTATGATCCCGCCTGACAACGCTTGAAAAGTGAGTGCGAAATTTATAAAGGTTATGTGCAGTACCCATTCATTACCTTATTGAAAATATATTAATAGTTCTTTTTCAGGAAAGCCTGAAAGAATTCCAATACATCTCGATCTATGGGTCATCCTGCTTTACTGCGTATTTTAGAGACAAAACTATTTAAAACATACCAAAATGAATACATCCTATTAAGGATCACGGAATAATGCTTTGCGCCGAAAATAGTATCTTTATCATTTTACCCGTTCTTTTACGGGAGCACTCAAAAGAGTTGCAATACGAGACGATCTATGACAATGGAGAGACATTCATCCATTTCAAATTCAATACAATAAGTACGTAAACGTTAGTTTTAAAGTTCTAAAGTAATTTTACAGGGTGTAGCAAAATGGCATGAATAGTTATGAGTACATGTTTTTCTTTTAACCCTTTGAGGCGCAACCCTTTTCCAATGCTGAAAAAAGGGCAGGCGTTGCCATCGCTCGACTTAACTACCAGCAAGATGGCGGACGATCGAAACGTTCATCGCGTGCCACAGATCTAGAGACCCTTTTTGGATACAGCCAGCTACGTCCAAAAAGGGTCTCTAGATCTGTGGCACGCGCTGAACGTTTCGATCGTCCGCCATCTTGCTGGTAGTTAAGTCGAGCGATGGCAACGCCTGCCCTTTTTTCAGAATTGGGCAATCTATCGAGCTGGTCTCGCATTCTTTCATTTTTCAGCAGATGTCAGTGCTGTTAAAAATAATCGTGATCATTTTTTACGCGAAATGACGTACTAAAAAGTAAAGGGTTCTCGTGGAGCGATGTCACCCGCCACTATTTTTATAGAAATCCAATCTATTCTTCGTGACTGGCAACAGTCAGAACGTCAGAGTGTGGTGTTCCCAGAGCGGGATGACTGCGCGTTAAAGGGTTAACGGTGTAGTTCGAAAAAATCGTGTGATTTTGGTACATAAGTACAAATAAACTCATGATGCCAGACACTTCAACGTTTTGAAACGGTCTCTTGACGAGCTGTACTCCATACTGAAATAAACGATCCACCTGTATCCGTTTCAAAACTTTTAGAAAAAATTCTTAAAAATGGGACATTTTCGCAAAACGTGTCACTCTTCGAAAAATCCTGCAGCTCGGATCCCTGTTTAAGAGTTTTTTCTGAACATTTCACAAAAGTCACAGCTTTTTCGCTAATTGCAGTGTGTCAAGCAGCTTAGAAAGCACCCTCTGGAAATTTTTTGAAGACCACGGTGTTATTCGTTTATTTCACTTTGCGTACCAAGACTAACCATAGAGTTTTTTTTTCTTCGAAGAACAGCCTTAAGAATATTTCAAATTTCGATAAGATTTCAGGACACTGCGTCGCTCGATGAGGCGCAAAAAATGGTATCGTATTGGAAAGTGTTCTAGGATCGATGTGTTTGGCGTAATTTATCTTTCTTGTATCTCCTTAACAATAGGATCGTCCATCGGATGGTTTTTCCCGAATCTGAAATCAAGTTCGTCTTGGGAAAACCGACTGCGTTGCGTGAATTGGAGTATAGCGTCGTGGGTTGCTATTCCGATCGCGTTGCCATATTCTGTAGCAGCGTGCTCGAAATGCCATTTCAGTCACGATGTCGTACGGGAACACGCACATAAAAAAAAATCTGGAATGACTCCACTCGACTTTCCGAACATTTACGATTAAGATCATGACCAAGCCTTTAAATCAATTTTAATCGATGAATAATTGAAACATTTATACCCAATGGGAGCTCCATCGAATGCGCCACTTAAACGCTAGCCCACTTTCAAGAATAGGCCATAATGTAAAAGAAATTTTTGTCGTAGCCCTGTAGAAAAATATAAGTCCTGTACACATCCAAATCAATACCGGTCTTACGACGGTGGTTTATAGCATACATACCTAATTGGAGCTCCATCGAATGGACCGTTAAAACACTAGCGCACTTTCAAGAATGCCCTCCCATAGGCCATCCTGTCAAAGAAATCTGGGTCGTAGCCCTGTAGAAAGACTATCAGTCCTATACACACCCAAATCTAGACCGGTCTTGTGACGGTGGTTTATAACCTATATGCCTAATTTGAGAAACATCGAATGCCCCGTTCAGGAGCTATCGTGTTCACTCACATACACACACAGATACATACATCTAGTAAAAATAGCATCCATGAATTCAGAAAACCTCAAAACGTGTCCCTACTAGAGATGAGACGGGCTCAGCCCGATCCCGAAAGCCAGAGCCCGAGCCCGAGAAAAATGTCTCCTTTATTGAGCATATTCCTTGAAACGGATTTTAAAAAGCGATTCATCGGAAAAATGCTGTTCATTCAAAATTTCGGCTCCATAATTGACTGGTCTTTCTTAGTTCAATGTATATGTTCACATCGTATCCTAAAATATTTTTTAAAAGTCATTTTGTTCCTATGAACTAAATTCTAATGCAATAATATATTCTTATGAAAATATGCAATTTTTTTAAATTTATGATGCAAAATCTCTTTTCTGGCCGTGTTTTCAATATAACACTTTTTAATGTCATTCTACGAGATTAATAACTCGTATTTTTCTGTATCTAATACAGTGCGCACCGGTTATAACGGACCTGGGATATAACGTACTATCGGTTATAACGTACCTATAGGCTAGATACCGATGGAAATCCTCTATTTAAAATGTTATTGAACTTCGGTTCAAACGTACTTAACAGAAGTACGTACTTCGGGTATAACGTTCTTTTTATACCACAGCCAAAAATAAAATTTTGCTTTTCTTAAGCATTTTATTTCCTTTTTCTCGGAAGTTTCAGTTCTTTCAAGAACACTTGTTCTCAGTTTTCGGATTCTCTAGCGAGATGAATTGTGCATGAAGGAAGGGAGCGATCCTTTATCTTTTCCCCTGCTAGGTAGGGCTAAGAACAAGACCAGGGTTTTTCTTTGTCATTCATCCATGCCAATGCCTCCTGAAAAGCCCTATCTACAATGATTCTTATGAGAGTGAAGAAGAAACAGAGGAGCCTATACCAAGCCTACCCGATGCATTCCATGATGCAAAAACAGTATCACGATTTTTTGAATGTCGCTATGATGATGCAGAGACTACAAAAGTCTATTATGGATATCCAAAACGGTATTTTTAAAGTAGCCTCTGCTCATTTAAAACAAAAGAAAATGGCAGATTATTTATCTCAATAAAATTGTAATAAAGAGGTTTCGCTGTCTTTTATTTAACTTAAATTTTAGAAAATCTAACTTTTTTAAAACGCATATTACAGTGAAATGATGAGCCCGCTTTCCCTTTTTGTGTCCTATTGAATCATACCAGCGGTATTGCTTATAACGTACTTCGGCTATAACGTACTACTTTTTTAGGTCCCGTGAGAGTACGTTATAACCGGTGTCTACCGTATACCTAAGTACACACGAACGTTTAACACTGATGTGAGTACTCAACGGAATTTTTAATAAAAATTGAAGCATTATTGTTATTATTGGATGAACATGGATATAAAGAATTAGAAAGTGTATTAAGAGTTTGCAACTCTATTTGTCTTTCATTTGCACCAACGGCAAAATGGATCGTATTCTATCCATGAAGTAACTGAATTTGATTTATCTTCAGCTGAAATTTCGTGCTCGGGCGGGCTCGGGCTCCGACTTCAATAATATTGCTCGGGCTCGGATTAAAAGTCCTCGGGCTCGGGCCCGAACTCTCATCTCTAGTCCATACACCCAAATCTCGAAGTCGAATTTTTTCTCGATGACAATACTTTCCTTAAAGGGTACATGTTCGGAAAGTAAAAAATCTGGAGTGACTCCACTCGACTTTCCGAAGATTTACGATTAAGATCATGACCAACCATTTAAATCAGTTTTAATCGATGAATCATTCAAACATATATACCCAATGGAAACTCCATCGAATACACTGTTTAAACGCGAGCGCACTTTCAAGACTTTCTCACCATATGCTATAATGCAAAAAAAAATCTTTGTCGTAGCCCTGTAGGAAAACTATAAGTCCTACACACATCCAAATCAATACCGTGGTTTATAACAATATACCCAGTTTGAGCTCCATCGAATGGACCGTTTAAACGCTAGCGCACTTTTAAGAATGTCCCACCATAGGCCATAATGTAAAAGAAATCTTGGTCGTTGCCCTGTAGAAAAACTATAAGTCCTATACACACTAAAATCAATACCGGTCTTACGATGGTTGTTTATAACATGTACACCCAATTTGAGCTCAATCGAATGTACCGTTTAAACGCTAGCGCACTTTCCAGAATTTTCCCCCATTGGCCATAATATAAAAGAAATCTTTGTCGTAGCCCTGTAGAAAAACTATAAGTCTTATACACACCGAAATCAATACAGGTCTTGCGACGGTGGTTTATAACATGTATACCTAATTTGACCTCAATCGAATGTACCGTTTAAACGCTAGCGCACTTTCAAGAATTTTCCCCCATAGGCCATAATGTAAAAGAAATCTTTGTCATTGCCCTGTAGAAAAACTATAAGTCCTATACACATCCCAATGAATACCGGTCTTGCGACGGTGGTTTATGACATACATATCCAATTTGAGCTCCATCGAATGCTCCGTTCAGGAGCTATCGTGTTCACTCATATACACACAAACACACATGCATACACACACACATACATACATACATCTCTTAAAAATAGCATAAATGGATTCAGAAGCCCTCAAAACGTGCCAATACACCCAAAAACTCGAAGTCTAATTTTTTCAGGATGACACTACTTTCCTTACAGGGTGCATGTTCGGAAAGTAAAAAAAGGGAAAGAAATCACGACTAAACGGGTCAACCTAATCCATCGATCAGCCGCGTACTAAAGAAGCACGCGAGAAATTGGGGAAAGAACCTCCCATCCAAAAAGCACCACCTGATGCTGCTTGGTCTTCGAACCCACGGTGCTGCAACCTTGAAGAGACGAATCCAAAAGTTCTTCTGTCTCTTTTTTTTTTTCGGAGGGAGCCCTTTCTACGCGTAATTAGCCCAGAAGTCTGTAATTTGGACGTAATTTTAGCATTTTCAATGGATGGCCTTGGACCGAGACGTCTTTTCATGCATCGTCTTGGGGCTGATGGGGGCCCCGCTCGTCGTGGCTGCAGTGGCGCTCGGTGACCAACCAGTTCTCTCCGGGGGCTGACTGAAAAGATAAAAAGTCGAACGAAAAAGAAAAGGGGCGGGGGGGTCATTACGGGAGTGTGATGGTCGAGCTACTGTTTGAGATTCTCGGCGGGGATGGTGTAGGTTGCTTGTCTTGTCATTTTTTCGTCTCAGTTTCTTTTAGTATTGTTGACAGGGCCGGCCCTGTGCTGTGATGTGCTAATGTTCGTTATGCGCTCCCGATAAATAACAAAAAAACCCAAAAGCGTATCTTAGAAAATAAGAAAATTTTGAGAGATAATTTTCTAGATATTTTGAATCACGAAAATCGCTAACAAAACTATTAAATCCCATGTATTGTAGAGAGTTTCAGGTTTTATAATCCGGTTTCAGTTCTTGCCTATTCAAACGATATTGACAATTAAAGCCAAGTAAACATTTTTACATTATTCAGTTTGTTTGCTTTTTACTGTAAACCAGAGTCTCTAACCTCTACGGAATATAATTCACCACTTTTCCTAAACAGTAAAATTTGTATTAGAATAGAGCGAAATTTCAACATTCGAAAGAGAGTCTGACATGGGATTTTCGGACAATTTTGAAAAAGATGTTTGAAAAATTCGCTGTTTTAAAAAAGTGGTGAATTATATTCCGTAGAGCTTGGAGACTCTGTTGTAAACCTTTCAATACCACTACCCTTTCAATACTTTCCATAATTACTTAGTATTTTATTATTTTTACATTTTAAATAACAAAATATAATCAAATTGTTACGTAGAAATTGGTTTTACTGAAATGTCCAACCTCTCCATACACTCGCCCTCGTGTGCGACTTCTCTGTATGCATTTTATTTTTTACAGCTGACGAAATTAGCATTCATCCCGATATTCTGAATTGGTTTTAACAAAATGGATTGGCTTTCCAATTGGCTCTCTGAGTTTTCCCCACAACCAAAAGAAATCGCCCACTTCCTCTCCGAATTTCTTCTTTCGTGCGACTCGATCCCATCCCATACGCTGCTCCAACGATACCGTAAAATCACTCTTTCAGCGATACCTACAAGATGGGTACGGGATGCGTACTTGTACTGGCATCTGCTCTCGATTGACGGGTCTGGAATGCGATTTTTGTTCACTTGACTTCCGGATAAATGATAGAAAAATTTCGAGCGGGGAAGAACCGGGTCCGGTCGCTTAGAGAGGGTCGTGCGGTCTCCTCTAGAGGATCTTTTAACATTAAGCAGATACTGTACAAAATCGGTGCCTTAACCCTTTGAGGCGCAACCCTTTCCCAATGCTGAAAAAAGGGCAGCCGTTGCCCATCGCTCGACTGAACGACCCGCAAGAGGGCGGACGATCGAAACGTGCATCGCGTGCCACAGATCGAGAGACCCTTTTTTGACGACAGCTGGCTGTGCGGCACAGCCACCTGCGGCTCAAAAAAAGGGTCTCTCGATCTGTGGCACGCGATGAACGTTTCGATCGTCCGCCCTCTTGCTGGTCGTTCAGTCGAGCGATGGCAACGGCTGCCTTTTTTACAGCATGGGGCCCTCTATCCGGCTGTTCTCGAATTCTTCCATTTTTCAGTAGATGTCAGTGTTGTTCAAAGTAATCGTGGCCATTTTTTTTTACGGGAAAGGACGTGCTAAAAGGTAAAGGATTCTCGTGGAGCTATGTCACCTATCTATACTATTTTTATAGAAATCCAATCGATTCTTCGTGACTGGCGACAGTCCAAACGTCCGAGTTGGGTGTTCCCAGAGCGGGAACACTGCGCGTTAAAGGGATAACCCATTTATGCCTAGCGTCCCTTTTTTGGGACGGCATTTTCGCTATGAGTCGAAAACGTTATTTATTTTTCCTAGCCTTTATTCATGAGTATTGAGCCTCCACTCTACAAAATATTTTAACATGACCCGGTAGGATGTTGATATTTCGATTTTTATGCATCATGATTTTAAAAGAAATCATCCCTTGTTCAAGAAGTGGACATCAGAAATTTATCTATTATTTCTGTTATCAGTAAAAATCGAAGAAAGCCGCAAAAATATCCAGGCACAAATGGGTTAATAGAGGTGGTCGCTCATAGAAGTTTGCCCTTTGGCCTTCTGTGTCATCAAACCCCGCATTTTACAGCCATCGCTTAACTGGACTGCATAAATTTCTGTTCTTTAGGAAGAAAACAAATCTAGAGTGAATTCGGACGAGACCGAAATTCGGAAAGCGCTTATCAAGCTTCCCCGATGCGAAAAAAATAAGAAATGAAACAGAAAAAGAAATCGGTCGGTTTCTGGTTAGAAGAAGTGACAAACAGCCCCTGCCACTGGGACACGTGCCCCCCGCCGCATTCTAATGGGGCGTAATACAGCTCCGGCCGCGACTTGAGAATGGGGAAAATTTAAAGTTCACACGACCGTGTCGCCCATGTTATCTCCGGAAGAGATATACATTGTAATGGCCTTGTGGTGGGGGGGGGGGGAGGGGGATTTTATACATGTAGCTATTAGAGATGAGTTCGGGCTCATTTTTTGAAGCCCGAGCCCGCCGACTTTTCATCCGAGCCCGCCCGAGCCCGAGCAATATTATTTAAGTCGGAACCCGAGCCCGCCCGAGCCCGAAATTTCAGCTGAAAAAAAAAAAAAAAATTCAATTACTTCATTGATAGAATACAATAAATTTTGCCGTTTGTGCAAATTAAAGACAAATACAGTTGCAAACTCCCAATGCACTTTCTAATTCTTTGTATCTATTCTTTATCAATAAATGTCGGATCTCATGACTCACTAAGGAATATAAACCGCTGCTCTAAAATAGCCAAAGAGCTTCGCGCACCTTCTAGGCGCCCGTGCCGCTATTTTTATTAGTTTATTTATTTATTTATCTTTTATAAGTACTTTTGTTTTCCTCATGAATCACTTTTTAAAATCTGTTTCAAGCAGTATGTTCAATAAAGGAGAAATTTTTCATGAGCCCAATCCCGCCCGAGCCCGAACACAATTGTGAATTCTAGAGCCCGAGCCCGGTTCGGGCCCGGGCTCGGGCTCGGGCTTTCGGGCTCGGCCTGAGCCCGTCTCATCTCTAGTAGCTATTAGGACATACGTTTGATAACTTTACTTTTTAACTGAACTAAAGTTATACATTTTATATAGTCTCGAAAATTTCCAATTCTATTTCAATGGCGTATAAAAAACATTTCGTTCCTGCTCTGATCTCCCACGCAGACGATATTTTAATTTAAAAATAACCTAGCACAGCGTTTCTCAACCTGTGGGGCGCGACCCCCAAGGGGGGGCGCAGAGCGTTTTCAGGGGGGGGGGGCGAGAAAAACCAAAGAGCAAGTCATCTTATTTAATCTCCTTTTTTAGAGATTAAGAAGATAAGAGCTTAAGAAAACGTGTTATTCTAGAAATTCGTAACAGTATTATTGTCTAAATACAGTCGAGAGCCAAAAATCCGCCGACCTAAAATCCGCAAACGTCCGAAATCCGCACACCTTCTCTGGTGTAAATAATAAAATTCGAAGTCATCCGCCAGTGATGAAATTATTGAAAAGTGTCTTGAATCCAGATAAATATGATTCTGATGATGAAAACTTGGGTAATAATAATAATAAAATCCATTTGATTAAAGTTAGGAGAAGAATACCTTAAATTTTTAGAACAGCAAAGTTCTTTAACAAAACAAGAATTAATGATAATATACATTTTGCAAAAATAAAGAAAAAGAAACAAAGTAGAAAAAAATAATATTTCAAAACAAATCGCCATAGAACATGCTTTCAAAATTAGAAAAAGGAAAAATTTTGGAATCATTTGCTTTGCAAGTCTTCATGTACTTTTTCTTTTTTTCTCTTGCTTTTGTATTTAATGTGAAAATATAAGTGAAATACTTTTGACTGCTTTTATTTCATTGTAATTGTATTCTACTTTTTTAAAATCAGAAATGTAATGATTTATTTACGGCCCGAAATCCGCAAAATCCTAAAATCCGCACAAGCCATGGTCCCAAGCTGTGCGGATTTCTGGCTCTCTACTGTATATGCATTTTTATAAAGTAGGAAAAAGCATGTGTGTGCACGGACTTATCCCACCTGTAAATGTTATCCGGGATCTGATCTGTTGCAGCCACGATTACAGTCTGTTAAAATTGTAGTGTAAAATCACCAGATCTGTGGAGGCCATGAGGATGTTGTGGCTAACGAACCCTTCTATCACACCTTAGGTCCGAGTTCGAATCCTGAATACCGGCTTCGGTGCCCCCATTATAAGATGGCCAGCACTTCGGGCCTTTGTAGATTCGAATGCGGACCGGCAAGTAGATATTTCACATTCCATCCACTTGTCATTTCTGAGTATTCTCGGACCAAAAAAAAAAAAAAAAAAAACCAAAAAAAAATTTGGTGGACCAAAAAAATTTTTTTGGGGTGGACCAAAAAAAAAAAAAAAAAAAAAAAAAAACATTCCGTTCGATCCCAGGGTCGACAACATCAAACAAAGGTTTTCGCAAATACCTGGTACATTGTATTACTTGGAAAACAAGTTTCGGGCCGTCTGTAAAGTGCTTACTTGTTTTGATAGTACACCACATTGGCATGTATGATTTCAATACAGTGAAATTCCTCTATAACGATATTTTGGGGGTCAAAATAATATATCGTTGTAAAGAGAATTATCGTTATAGAGAGAATCGATATTGGAACGAAAAGATTTTTGTTCTTCATATATCCCATACCCTGCGGTGTCACCAGAAAGTGTTCTGTTTTCATTCAGCACACACTCGCAAGTAATATATAATAAATGAAAGGAGAAAAACATGTTTATAGTTTTCAGTAATTTTCACAGCACTCGCAAATTTTAGTTAAACACCCTTGCCGCCTCGCCAGGGATTCTAGCGGCGATATAGCCTATAAATATTTATAGCATATTTGAATAACAAATACATAATGTCTAAATAAATAATAGCTCAATGCCGCAAAAGCGTTTTTTAAAATGTACTAGATATTAATTGAAAATACATACCCATTAATTTATCCTTATTTATTTTGAATTCTGTGTAAAGAAATCGGAAATTGGCAACAGTCGACTGTGAAAGTCCGTATTGTCTGCAAACCTCAGCTTGCTTCATGCCTTTATCAAAATCTTTTATGATGTTGAATTTCACTTCGATAGATATTTGTTTTCTTTTAGCCATTTGCTTTCGATTTTCACTCAACAAACTTCAAAGTAAACAAAACTCATAAATAATTTAAAATATCCTCGTGTAATAATCGACCTCGATAGGATTTATCGAAGGTTAAAATTCTTACTCAAAAGTTCGAACGAAAGAACGTATCGTTTTCTATATCAGTTCCGGTGAAAGGAATCCTTGACCATTTTTTAAAGAGGGGGGGATAGGAATCAGAGATGTGTCATCCAGGAAATGCCAACTGTCCTTCCACCTTACGAGAAATGCACTTTCTCATTACCATAGTGTTACATCAGCAAAACGAAACTTAGAAGACGTTCTTTGGCAGAGGCGTGGTCCAACCCGTTCCAACCCCATTTTACCTCGACTTTGTGTATGCATTCAATGTGTGTGCATGAGTTGGGTTTCTGATGCATCGTAGAAAAAAATATATATATATCGTAGTAGAGAGCATAGGCGCACCCACGGAGGGGGCTATGGGGGCTGAAGCCCCCCCTAAAGGTAGAAAGTTAGAAGTGAAAAGCGTTAAAAAAATGAAAATTGTCTCTAATAAATTAATTTTTTTTAGTTCTTTCTTTCTTTTTTTGATTGTCTTCAAATTATTTCTAACCAAAAAAGACATTTATTTAAAAAAGTTTTTAAATAAATGCTTACAGTTAGTTGAAACACTGTTACACACGGTTACAACGTCACTCAAAAGATCAGATAATTATTTATGATTCTATAATGACATACATTGCTTGTGTTCTATGGGACAGTCAAGTGATACCGAATATTTTGACGTTATAAGAGAGTTGTAACTAACCGAGGTCACTATGACCGACTTCAGCAGTATTTGTATGTAGCCCAGCCCCCCCTAAACTAAAATCCTGGGTGCGCCACTGGTAGAGAGAATGATTGTGATGTAAGGGATGATTATTAGAATCGTTGTAGAGAGAATTATCGTTTTAAAGGATATCGTAATACAGAGAACTATTTTACATTAATCTAAAGGGAATTCGGCCAGGACTATGATAAAATATCGTAATAGAGAGAATTATCGTTATAGAGGATATCGTTGTAGCGAGATTCTACTGTATAAACAAAACTAGTTCACGCGAAGGGTTTTCTTCACTTATGTACAATCTAAGATTCTTCAAATCAGTCTTCTTTATTATAAAGCAAGTTTATTGTTACTGTAATATTTGAGCTTTTTAAATATAGAGCAAGTCGAAAAGTTTCATGCCCGTTGTTACTGTCATCAAAAATAAATAGTAGTAATGAAATCTACAATTTTGTGGACTAAAATGGCCGCTACTAAAGTAGATCTATATTTAGCTGGATTTGCCTTTTTATTTCTTCTTTTCAATTATTACTGTGGTGAAAACAGGTGGCGGGGAAGATGTACGCTACGAGCACCACATGTACGCTACAAGCACGCTTGATGGGGTGTACGCTATGAGCACGTACGCTACGAGCACGGAACCGTACGCTACAAGCACGCTTGATGGGGTGTACGCTATGAGCACGTACGCTACGAGCACGGAACCCACCCACCATGTCATGTCTATTTTCTTTCAGGTACAGTTTTTTCTATAGCATTGGGGGTCATTGCGCGACCGGGAGTTGTTAATTTATTCACACCATAATAAAACACTATGTTCGTATGTTCAAAAATAAAAATACTGTAACTATTACGTTAAAAAAAAGTACATTAAAGATAGAAAAAAAAAACTCCTCCTATGGTTGTTTGAAAACGTTACGAAAACATCTAATTCAAAAATTAAGAAAATAATCGCAAAAATGAAGTTTTTTTTTATATTTTGTCAACTTTAGGGCCTACGCACGACCGAATGTCAACTAATCTAAATAAAATTAAAACACGATGTTTTTAGGTTCTATTTGAAGAAATTATAAACTTTTTTACGTTACAAAAACCTCTAATTAAAAAAATCTCAGAAATCAAGTTTTTTTTTTTTCATATTTTCTAAAACTTAATGCTTATGCGCGAACGGAAGATGTCAACCGATTTTAAGAAATTTTTTTTTCTCTTTTTTGTCTATGTAATTCGCAACTTTTCCGCGCTACTACGAAATTAAAAAAAAAAAGTGGTTTTTCGGCCCACCCTAATATAGAGTGGGCCTGTGGCACGCTGCTGTAGAAAGGAGTGGTTTCACTGAATTGTAAAATTTAACAACTTAAGTGGCAACAATGGATTCCGTTGCTACGGAAACCAAAGCAATGTTAAGAATAGAACACGAAATGAGTTATCTGTGTTTACTTGGCTAGAACTGCCATATTGGCGTCATTAACGCCACCAGTCGATGTCAAATAGCTCAAATCACAAACTTGTCACTAAAGCTAATTCGGAATACCCTGTTTGGCGGAATTAAAAAAAAAATTATATAATATTAAATTTATAAAATTTATATAATTTAAATAATATTTATTTAGCTATTATCTCCTGAAAATTTTACACTTAGAGCATAAGCGTAAAGTTTTCAAAATTATTGGGGGGCCGGGCCCCACAACCACATGTATTCACGTCAGTGGCGTAGACAAGGGGGGGTTAGGGGAGTCATAACCACCTCCATGAGGAATTTTTTGCCATACAAAATGTATATTCTTCACTCCCTTATCATACACCCGTATACATATATGTGACTTGCAGAAGGCGTAACCCCCCCCCCCATGAAAAATTTCTGGCTACGCCACTGATTCACGTCCATATAATTACTCATAGCTGCCAACTACTACGGAATATAATTAACCACTTTTTCTACATGATTTTTCGGCTTAAAATATGGCAAAAATTTTGTGCTGCGCGCGCGAGCTGGTTACTATTTTGAAAAGAATAATTAAAAAATATACTGTTTACAAAAAGTAGTTCATTATATTCCATAGTAGTTGGCA
This sequence comes from Cheiracanthium punctorium, assembly GCA_038373885.1. Lineage (NCBI taxonomy): Eukaryota > Metazoa > Arthropoda > Arachnida > Araneae > Cheiracanthiidae > Cheiracanthium > Cheiracanthium punctorium. The sequence continues at coordinate 24,486 of JAWZYV010014886.1, read as the reverse complement.
GCTATGACTTGGGTTGGCAGCTATGATTTGGGATATTTCTATGACTATATATAAGGGTAAATTATTGGAGGCGCTCGAGCTCTATGGGTCCATAGAATTCTCATAATTCAATAACACAGAATTCTACATACTATGTAAGGTAAGTATCCAAGTTAGTATTTTCCTACCATGTTATAAGTTAAAAATAGAAGCAAAGTAAAAAATCCAAAGGAGGAAAAAAAACATTTTCGATGAGATAGTGCATTTTAGACACATCTGAACTTTTCTTCATTTCATACTTTACATTGCATAATCTGATTTTAATTAACCAGAGCCTGGCGAGGGCAGCTTATAGTAACATTGTGTGTTACATGGCGTCGCAATGAATACTAAATCACGACTGAAATCAAAAGAAGAAAATTTTTAAAAGTGCAAGTAAAGGTTTTTTTTTAAACGTTTGTAAATGGCGTGAATACTTTTTTATGCTAGTATAAATTAGTTTTCTGTATTTAGTGATAAATTATTGGGTGGGCTCAGCCCCTATTTACAATTTATTGGGGGGGCTCGAGCCCCACGGGCCCATATAACTCTACGCCTATGATTTAGAGTCATTATCTTTATAGCTCAGCGAGTTAAGAGTTGACCCCCCCCCCCCTTTCAAAAGTGTTTCGTTTTACGAGTGCTTTAATAACAGCGGTCCGTTTTCAAAGCTGTATCAACAGTGTTGTGGCGGGCGCCTAGAGTTTATTTCGAAATGGCCGTTCTCAGTCAGTCAGGTCGTCAAGAAAACAGAATAACCATCGGCAAGAAAACAGAATAACCAGTGGCGACCGCGACGCAGGTGACTTGTCGCTGCAACCGAATCCATTTCTCCGAAAACTAAAAAAGCCACTAAGTGCTGGAAATGCTTGTGTTATCACCTATCGGCCGTACCACCCCTGTCATACTTACTTGTCGGGCCCCGGTGAGGCAGAGTAAAAAAAAGAAAAAGAGTGCTTTTGCCTTACCTTATCTCGGGCAAAGTGTAGAGCCTCGAGGGGGCCTGGCTGGGCAGCTCTTACCGGAATAGTTGCGATGATAATTTTTTTTTTTTTTTCCATTTTCGTCGAAGTAATGACATTTTTTTGTTTGTTTGTTTGTTTGCTTGTTTGTTTTCTTTCCCGTTGCGCATTCAGTTTGTTTTTGCATGTGGGGTGTTGTTATCTGCGTGTCCGGGTACATCAGAATTCCGTGAAAATTCGTGGAATTTTAAGAAATTGTTCATCCAAATGGAGTGGTACAGTCTTAAAAAGAAAAAGGCTAGAACTCCCTATTTTAAACTAGCGCTAGATTACTATTTTTACAAAGTATATAAATAAATAAAATAAAATAAAATAATATTGAAACTCATAAAATAGGTGTTCATGTTCCTTTATAGATTCAACATCTATGGAGTGATCGGCTTACCATTCGATTATGTCTATAATCGATGACTACTATTCGAACAGAATCAATGATCGATGGATCGAACAGTTATTATTCTCGATTACCGCTATTTGAACAGAATCGATGATCGTTTAATCGAATAGTTATTGTTCACGATGACTACTTTCGAACAGAATCAATGATAGGTTAATCGAATAGTTATTATTCTCGATTACAATTATTTGAACAGAATCAATGATCTATAAAATGAACAGTTATTTTTCACGATGACTACTATTCGAATCGAATCAATGATCGATTAATTGGATAGTTATTATTATCGATTAAAACTATTTGAACAGAATCAATGATCGATTAAATGAGTAGTTATTGTTCGCTATAGTTCGCTATTATTACTACTACTCAATAGAATCAGTGATCGATTAATCGAATATTTATTATTCATGATTACTACTATTCGTATAGTATTCGCTAGTTCTGTTTGAGTGGTATTCGCGAATTCACTATTCGAATAATAATCACAACAGTGGCGCACCCAGGATTTTAGTTTAGGGGGGGCTGGGCTTCAAATATTGCTGAACTCGGTTATAGTGACTTCAATTATAGTTATAACTCTCTTATAACGTCAAAATATTCTGTGCCAGTCGACTTGCCCGTAGAACACAACCCCACGAGCAATATAACTCATTTTAGACTCAAATAATTATATGATCTTTTCAGTGATGTTGTAACCAAGTTTATCCGTGTTTCATGCTCTAACTGTAAGTTTTATTTAAAAACTAACATCTTTTTTTGATAAAAAGTATTTTAGAAATAATTTGAAGACAATTTAAAAAAAACATTTAACTCATTAGTGACAATTTTCAATTTTCAATACTTTTCACTTCTAATTTCCCACCTTTGGGGGGGGGCTTCAGCCCCCATAGCCCCCACCGTGGGTGCGCCTATGATATCACAATGTTATTGTTCAAATAATGATTCACGATTTCACTCTTTGAATAGTATTCGAGATTTCGAATGCCATGTGCTGAACGTTCGAATGGATTTTTCAAAATCGATTATCTCCAATGCATGTAATAATCGATTCATTCGAATCATTTCATTCATTCAATTCATGCCCGTCACTAGTTCTTGCAGGCAGTTACTGAACACGGTGATTGAACGTTGTAAACTTCAATCACCGTGAAGCATGGAACGTTGTATTAAACATATTCCTTGTTCGCGGCTTCCATCTGCGCGACTAAAAAAAGCGACTTTTGCTAGTAATTTAAAGGTAAGCGACTTGGGAGACTTGTTCGAATAGCAAGCGTCATTTTTATACGGTTTTCAGGTTTTTTCTACTTGTACCTAACTACAAGCGGCTCATTTGAAAATCGGATTTCGGTTTTTTGTCAACTCTTTTTTCTTTTTTTAAGTTGCCACTGGTCGTTCGTTCATCCAACACTCTGTTATTTTATAATAAATAAATGTACTATATACTCTGTTACATAGCGAGTGGAGTTTTTTAGTTTATCATTTTATTCATTCCTTCTTAAATGAAGCTAAATGTCGTATGTTTATTTTTCAACTACAAAAGCATGCAAAAATGCTTCTATTTTGGCAACTAAAATTTAAAAAATGGCTACTAAACTGGAGACTTTTTTAGGTCGGTGAGGCTACTCCTGACACTATTTCTGCCTCCTGACATGGGTGGACACGATGCAGATACTTTTCTACTTATGATTTCGATTTGTCTAACTCTCTGCCCATGCTTCGTAGTCAACAGGCATCGATGACTAAAAATTATATAGGTTATTCCTACGAAGTGCACCCTGAACCCTATTGAAAAGGACGAGTCCATCATGGATAGTTCTTTTACAGGAACACCGAAAAGAATTCCCGTACAAAACGCTCTATGGGTCATCCTTTTTAGAGCCTATTTTAGATGTATTCGTCTATTGCAAACGAAACGAAATTCATATATATAGGCATGGATTAGTGATAGGAAAGTATGGATTAGAAATAGGGATTGGATATATGGATTAGAAAGGAGTAATATCGATTAGAAGGTCTCAAACAAGGACGTACCCAGGGGGGTGATCCAGGGGGTCCGGACCCCCTCCGAAATTTCAGTTTTTGTAAGCAAAATAATAATGATGAAGTTTTGTTGTATAAAATTCTGCCTTTTTCACTGTTTGGATCCCCTCCGAAATTTTTGGACCCACCCCTAAATTTTTTTCTGGATACGTCCCTGGTCTCAAATGAAGTTATCAAAGTTTTGCGTATTGTCTATGAGTGTCTCAAGACCAAGAAAAGAGTGTCCGTAGCATGGTATTTTTAATTTTTAAATTTAAATTTTAACCTATTTATATTCTTATGCTTCACTTACGCATTACTCTTGAGATAATTTATACAAATTAATTTATTTTAATTGAGTCCATAATTTTAATTTTCAAGCTTTCCTGTGAACATTCGAGCTTCAATTTAATTACTGAACACGTACATCCTTTGTTTGTTTTGTTCGGTTAGTTAATCCATTTTTTTTTTCATTTTCTTAATATTTTCATTATTTCTATCATTTTTCACTTCAGTATTTTTTACGAACTGCTGTAGATAATTAAGATATGAGTAAAGTAAGTGTTTCGGAGCTAAAGTAAAAGCATTTTTCAATAGTATCCTTTGAAAAATAATCGAAGTAAAATGAATCACAAGACTGCACCTTCGCTAAAACTTATCTCGGTGACCATATGTGAGACCCAAGAGGACTTACTTTCTTTCAGTGGCGTGCATTGTTTTCCTATAACTGTTGGTAATGCAAATCTATTTTAACTTGTAAGGTGCGTTGTATCTGCATACAGTAGAACCTCGATTATCCGAACCTCGATTAACCGAAACTCTCCGTTAACCGAAGTCGGTTTCTTTTTCACCTTTTTTTTTTTTTTTTTTTTTTTTTTTTTTTTCCCACTTTCTAGTATCATCCAAAATTTCTCTTAACAAACATGCATTTTTAAAGATGTTTTTTTTTTTCCCCCCACATTCCTTTTGTATGCAATCCGTCCTTTCCAAACTACGAGTGCAGATAAATATTTTGGAATTCCCTTTTATAGAATTCCTTCTCGCAAGCTCAATTCTCGGTATGAGTGTACTCTTCCCACTTTCAAACACCCCTGTTCTAAACAAAAACACACCCCATTTCGAAATTTGGAAGGTCATACTGCCGAGTCCCAGAACAATCGAATGTTATTGCACCCTCTGATTGTAAGATTCCTCTGAACTCATGCTTTTAAGAAAACTTCGTTATAGAGCTGCCCGGCAAAGGATGGTCAATTTACAGCAGATGAAGCTTCCATTTAAACCATTGTAAGTTTTTGTTTCAGAAATAAATTTATTTTCATTTACAATTTTAATTTATTTTGAGTTGTAACTCTCTTATGACTATAGAGTTAAAATAGTCATAATAACAGTTTAATGACGATACTACATATTAAACTAGATGATTATGGATGAATTCTCGATTATCCGAAAATTTCGATTATCCGAAGTAGGTTCGGTCCCAATTACTTCGGATAATCGAGGTTCTACTGTGCTTCATTTTCGAAATTTATTTCGTGAACCTCCATTTAAATAACCCACGAGCCGCCACTGTAGCTATAGTTCTTAAAGATGAGACGGGCTCAGCCGGAGCCCGAAATCCCGAGCCCGAGCCCGGGCCCGACTCGGGCTCGGGCTCTGTAATTCACGATTGCGTTCGGGTTCGGGCGGGCTCGGGCTCGTGAAAAATTTCTCCTTTGTTGAACATACTCCTTGAAACAGATTTTAAAAAGTGATTCATGGGATAAATAGACGTACTTATTTAAAAAAAATAGCGGCACGGGGGACTGGAAGGTGTGTGAAGCTCCAAAATTTATTGTATCCTATTAATGGAGTAGTTCATTTTATTTGTCTTTAGCTGAAATTTCGGGCTCGGGCTCCAACTTTACTAATATTGCTCGGGCTCGGATTAAAAGTCTTCGGGCTCGGGCTTGGGCTTCAAAAAATGAGCCCGAACTCATCTCTAATAGTTCTCTCATAGGAGGGGTCAAGCTAACGGGAGGGGGGAGGCATTCTTAATATAAAGTTGGATTGACAGGCAGTCCATTTTACTATAAATATCTGGACAAAAGTTAAACCAAACATATTAAACCTCCTTCCACCCCCCCTTATACACGTCCGAGGTAAACCTCAAACTCGTCAGGAGGACTACTCAACAACCCCCACCTGTCAGCTTTCCAGATTAAGTGGAAAACTCACCTACCTGCCTGCCTCTGCGCCAACGTGGGGGCGATTCCGTCGCCAAAACGGGCCGCCTTTTTTTTCGCCAAATCCAACCCAACCGGAGGGGTCTCATTTTTCTCCCATTAAAAACAGAGACGACCACGATCCCGTGCAGCCCTAATGATACACGCGCGCGCCTTTCTGAGTTGTTTTTTTTCTGAGTTCTTTTCTGAGTTCTTTTTCTCTTCTGCTATTTTCATTTCCCACGACACGCAGGGATTTGCTTGCAACCGCACATTAGCCGAAATTTCGGAACTTCCATTTCTGGCATTGTTCTCTCTCTTCCCTGTATTTATTTTTTTCCACTGCTGTGTGTGTGGATGTGTGGACACCTGTGATTACGCTGCCCGGGACCCCCCCGAGTATCATTAGTAGTAAAGGTATCCGGCTCCCTTATTTATTTTTTTTTTTTTTTCAATAACAGGTGGCCTATCCTCTAGAGTAGTGGATGCTGCAGGTACGGACGTCACAAAGGCTAATGATGATGATGTCTGCAGTGTGGGAGGGAAGACCCCGAGTGGAGGAGACACCCGGTCGAGAAGGGGGGGGGGGACGAAAAATGCCGGATGCACGCCGAAAATGACAGACTTTGGGCAGCAGGGCCGGCCTGGCCTTCTGTTTGATGGGGCCCCGCTCGCCCATAGTTTCGGAGACCACCTGAAATCTAAAATATTAGGTATACCGGAGAGTAGTGTTCCTTCCTTTTACAAAAAACAAACAAACAAACAAACAAATAAATTTTCAAACAGTAGTGAATGACAAACAAGCTGTGCCTCTCGGCATTCCACTACTACTGGTTTAGTTTTAAGGGAGAATTTTATGGGTAATACAGTCAACTCCGGTTATAGTGAATCCGGATAGAGTGAACTTTCGGCTAGAGTGAACGCAAATCGTGAGTCCCGATTCACTGACATTAGAAAGGTGCATAGCATTTTTTGGTTTGAGTGAACATTGGGGGTGACGCAAAAAAACCGACTATTTTCTTTTTTTGAGTCTCGAGTAAAAAATGTGTTAGTTTTTGATATTTTAAGAGCCTCCTCCAAAGGACAGCTCAAAAAAAAAAAAAAAAAAAAAAATTAAAGCGTCTCTCCAAATTTTTTTAAATTTCAAAAATCGTCAAAAATGGAATTTTTTTTAATTTTTTTTTTCCTCGTTACGGTATAATTTTATAGACCAAAAAAAAAAAAAAGTTTCTGAAAGTTTCAGTTCAAAATTTAAATAAGACTACTCACGCGACTATTGAGGGTCGAATTATTGATGGGATTTGAATGACCCGTTGGGGGTCCGGGACAAAAGCTAACCCGTGAAACCTCAAAACCACTCCCCAGACACAATGGGAAGACTTATCTCCCGCAATCCGGAAAAGACGATACTGAAAAATACATTGGCTTGCCATTCTGGCTTATGAAATCGGACTCATACGAGAGTTGGCCTTTAACGAATCGATTTTAAAACAATTTCTAATACAGCAATATTTTTTTGCGCCCAATTGGGCGACGTATTATTCTTAAATCTCGCGAGATTTTAGAAACGATACGAGGGAGACGTATACGAGAAGCCAAAGGAGGAGATGCCTTCGGTGGAAGATCTGTTGTTTACAGGGTGTCCATGATTTAAATCAGTGAATTTAATTGCGTCATTTAAATGAACTGTTTTTTTTTTAATCTTTTGTTTAAATGAGGGATGCCACGGGCCATTATTGGCCTGGAGCAGCTGTTCCATTTCACCCGCCAACCCAGTTGCAAATTGGAAAACGCGAATCAAAAAATGAATCCACTCAATTTTTAAGAAAAGGAATTCATTGCGATAATTTAACTATTTCAGATTTGTTTTCGATTGTCATAAACATTGTTCCAGAAAATGTTGTAATTTAATAAATGACTTTTATCAGTATGTGGCATTCTATTTTCAAGAAGTTTTATTGTGGTAACTGAGTGATTCCACAGTCTTGTGAGCATTTATGTGATGTCCGCAGTTCGATACGTCATAACTACACAAAAATTTGAGTTAGGTGAAGAGGCGTTTTTTTTTTTTTTTTTTTTCGGGGGGAGGAGGGGGAGTAAACAATGTAACGCATACTATTTACAGAAAAAGAAAAACCATTCACCTAACTTAATTCTTCGTTTAGTTATGATTAATCAAATTTGTTTGGACATGACATAAACGCCCACAACATAAAGGTATATTAATTAAATTAATATTATAATTATTGAATAATTATAAATAGATGCAGGGGTGTAGCCAGAAATTGTTCATGGGGGGGTTATGACTACTACAACTCATATATATGTATACATGGGTGTGATAATGTAGCGAAGAATATACATGTTGTATGGCAAAAAATTCCTCATGGGGGGGGGGGTTGTGACCCCCATTACGCCCCTGAATAGATGGTATAATCAATTAAATATTAATGAAATTCCTGTATTTAAAACTTCAATGAATATACATAATAACTAAATACATACAATTTGTTTATTTTTCAGAAATTTATTCTAATACTGAAACAGAATATTTAAAAACTAAAAATAGAATTAAAAATAGGAACCCCGTGGTTTTTTTCTTGGTTGCATACACATCCAGAGGTTTTTTTTTTTTCCTATATGTTTTACTCTTTTTTTTATATTTTTAGCATTTGAGTGCTATTTCGTTCGATCACGGTTTTTGTGTAGACACGATTTTCCTACAATTAGCGTGTCGTGTCACTTATCAATTTTTATAAATATATTTTTTGAGTATAGTTAGAAAACGCCTGGCGAATATTGTAAAATAGTTCTAGTAGGTGATTTAAATATAGATTTTAATTCCGAAGAAGTGTTTTATAGAACAGAGAAGACAAATACGGTACACTCTTAGATTATGATACACTTTCCAAATGGTATTGATAAAGGTACTAAGTACCATCTAAATAAGGACAGGCATATAAGGACATAAATCTAAATAAGGACAATTCGAATTATTTCATTTTATTCCGGCGAGCCAAAATGGATGATGATTTCTATAATAACTATGTATTTTCATGCTATTTTTTCAATAAATTAAATAATTACTAGCTGCGTACCCGTTCTCCGCACGGTGGGAAACTCATATTTTCCTTAAACATATATAATTCGAATTAAACCCAGTAATTCGGAATCTCAAAACGTGAAAAAATACTTGAATCTTGGACAGGCTTTAGACTTACCGTACTTGGACAGGCTTTAGACTTACCGTACCGCCTTTCCTCTGTTTACTTATTATTTTTACGTCTTCTACTCTTTTCTGTTTTCTTTCTTTATCCTCTATTTTGTGCGTTTCGTATATCCCTCTCGTGCTGTCCTAATTTTAAATGTTACGTGTTGTGCGTATTCTAGAGTGCTGATAGTATATCAGGAACGATAACAAACAAGACACAAGTTTAACGGTAGAGGCTTCAGGCAAAGTGTACCCTCCCTTCTCAGCATGGCATACCTCCTCAAATACAGCAGTGCAATTATGCTTGAAAAGTAATTCGTATCGTAAATGTATTCGAGAGGAGAAATTCTCGCGAGAATCTCGCGAGCGACAAGACTCTGTCTCGTCTTGTCTCGTCTCGCAAAAAATTGCCTGTCTTCTAGCGAGACGAGAACGCGAGACAATGCGAGATTTCTCGCGTCTTGCGTCCATCCCTATATGTATTGCGAAGATCGTAACTATTTCCTACAGAGATAGAATGATCATTACTTTTTGCATAATACTCATGCATAACAGACAGTATCTTTAATAATAGTTTACTTGCTACATTACTGTATTGTATTACATCCTATTGTAGCCGTTCTAAACATCGAGAGTAATTTATGTAACAAATTGCAGATATAGCATTCAGGAGTAGGAGCGTAAAAAAAAAAAAAAAAAAAAAAAATTCAGGAGTACCAAATGTGAAGGCCAATGACAATATGAAGATGGCTACTGAACATTTGTGGAGACACTGGCCAGTGGCTACTATGAATTTTTTTTATTCTGTAGCAGATTTAACATATGGACTCTGTGTTTTGAGTGCTCCTGTAGCATACTTATAAATGCTACATACACACTTTTCAACGGAGAACATTATTTTGTGATCTTTAACCCATTTATGCCTAGCGTCCCGTTTTTGGGACGGCATTTTCGCTAGTAGTCGAAAACGTTATTTATTTTTCCTAGCCTTTATTCATGAGTATTGAGCCTCAACTCTACAAAATATTTAACATGACCAAGTAGTATGTTGATATTTCAATTTTTATGCCTAATGATTTTAAAAGAAATCATCCCTTGTTCAAGATGTTGACATCAGAAATTTATCTATTATTTCTGTTATCAGTAAAAATCGAAGAAAGTCGCAAAAATATCCAGGCACAAATGGGTTAAACGAACATAAATAAACAGACACTTTAATTTTGTTCTGTTTGAAATAGAGGAATACCTCTAAAATACGCTTTAGCATCTGTCTTGGGTGGAGGACTCTTTAAGAAGTTCTAACGCGTATTCACGTTACATCTGGAGAAAACCTACCAAAACATCAGACCGTTCGATCGACAGCCGTACGATAGGCCCGAACCCGGGACTTCCACACATCAGCCATCTACCTTGCAGTGTCTTATCCACTCGGTCATGGTAGGGCCATGGTGACCCATACAACGCCTGGAATTATTTTGGGTGCTCTTCTACAAGAGCTTCATCTGCAGCATACACCCTTTTCAGTAGGGAAAATGGTACAGTACGTAGTAATAAGATATATGAATTTCGTAGCCGTCTCTGTGTTGTCTGTCTGTCGGTCCGTACGGCACTTTCAGCTGGATTCTCCGCTCGTCGTTAATTTTTCGCAGTCGTTAACTTTGCCCCGCCTTGAGGCGGAGTTTTAAGGAGGAGCGTCAAGGGATTCATGTGATTGGCTAAAAGACCTCCCGTTTCACTCCGGAGTTGTTATCGCAGTCGGTAACCAAACAACTGGTTCTGCCCAGTTGGTAGCTAACAACAGACGATTTCGTGAACCACGGGCGGAGAATTCCACCCTTAGAGCCGTACGGACGGACAAACAGAGAAGCCGATATCATAAGCACCATTCAACCTGGTTGGAAAATGTTAAAAACGAGTAGATCTCCTGTTTAGGGTTGGGTGCGAGACGAGACGAGAGAGACAGATTCAAAACTTTATGCCAGACCCGACGAGATATATATAGAACTTTATGCCATGCCTAGGGACAGTGGTGGGAAAAACTACTTTTTTTTTGTAGCGCGCTACAACTACCGCTACTTTTCGAAAAATGTAGTTAACTACAACTACAACTACTTTTTGACAAATGTAGTTAGCTACACTACTTTTGAAATGTAGTCGCTACTTCGCTACTTTTTCGCTACTTTTAAGAGACAAATTTTGCTAACAGATTCAATTTGCATTACATTCATATTTAAGGATATTTATATACTAATTAGAGAAAACTATCGATATCGAAAGCCTTGGTTTTCTACTCGCGTCCAGCGTGATTAATGACCTCAGCGGGTGTCTCTCGCGTCCAAAGAACGCGTTTATTAAAAGGTGGTTTCCTTGTAGCGTTGAGCGCCGCAGATTTGGTGGACGCACGAAAGACCCCGGGCACCTTTTCGCCTTTAATTAGAAAAAACTATTGCTCTAATAAACAACTACCAGGCGAGTATTTGAGCAGGGGAGGCGGGCCCCCTCCGAAAATGTAAAGCAATTATTAAAAAGGAGCTATTTTGAAACATTTCTTTTAACTTTAGAACAATAAAGTTTAAAATACCGAATCGTCCCCCTCCCCCCGAAATGGAAGCCTATATATACGCTACTGGCAACTACTGCTAATTATTGAAGTATTGCTGAAACTAATTAAGTTTTAATACCTCTATGATAAAAATAAATTGGGAAAGTGAGCTCTGAAAGCATGAGAAAAATCATGAGAACTAAAAAAGTTTTTAAAAATATAATAATAAAATGGATGTCTGAACGGGAAAAAAAGGCCCGTTTTGAGACCCCTTTCATGTTGTACAAACATTCTAGTTTCTTGAGCACAAATCAAAATTAATGAGTATAAAAGCCTTTTTTCATGACTTACCAAATTAGTGATTTATGACGAATGACCCGTGTGAACCATGTAATATTGTATAATTGTTTTAATTGAAAACATCACATATGATATGCATATTATAAAATAATGAAAACAATTACTAATTAAATTCATGATATATCTATTTAAAACATTGCATTAAAAAAATCCTCTATATATGTTAAAGAAATTTTAAAAGTTATTATCATCAACACAACTTTTTCTTTGTGTTAGGTATAAAAGAATTTTATAGAATTATATTGTTATTTTAAGGCTAAGAGAGAGATAAGTCTCTAAGGATTTTACAAACTATTAATTATTAATAGAAATTCTCATATTTTCGTATTAAATTCTGAAAATTATTACACAAAATACCTAATAATTTAAATATAATAGACACTTTAAAATTTTAACGAAAGAAAGAATTTCAACATATTCATGGAAGACTGCCATGCCTCTAGTATAAAATAAAAACCACATAAATTTATTCAAAAACATGTTTATTAAATTTTAACAAGAGCTGGATCTCAAAATTGTTATCCGCCAAACATGATCGTCGAAGAGAAAATGCGTCCGATGCAATCGAAAACAATCTTTGTACAGATGCACTGGACGGCACGCCAGTGTTAGTTTTTTTGAAGGCTTCTTTCATATACGTGTACGAAAGCGAAGATAGGGGTTTAATTGGCTCTGACAAGAACCTTGTAAGTTCTTCCTCGTAACTATTTCGAGTGCATGCGAAAGAGAAATTAAAAAAACCAGAAAAGTCATCACCCATGGGCTGATCCTCGATACTGATATCTGAAGTTGTCGGAAACATATTCTGGAGGTATTCCTCCATCCATTTTTTTTGGCTTCGGTCTTTCTCTCCTCCTCAATCCAGAATAGTTTGAATCTGGGATGGAAACAAGCTGAGAGAACAGTTTCTCTGTCCCACAGCAAATGACTAAATCTCGTTTCCACCTGACAACTGAAGATTTTGCGCCCCCTCCTATTTTTTAAAAATGCAACTAGGTAGCTTTCATATACCATTTAGCGCTCATATACCATTTTCTTTTCTTCATCATAATATTTAAAAAAATGCTAACTAATGGATATAAATTTTCAATAACGCCTTTAATTTCTATTTTATTGATCTAGTCTTAGAAACCATTATCATTGTGTTAGAAAGAAGAACAGAAAATAAGTCTCGAAGCCTTTTTATTGTTACACAAGTATGATATAGATAAAGGAAATTTAGCTTAATAAAAATTATTATTGCAGCATATATAAATTTAATATACAATAAATGGAGAGATTTGCGAGGCCTTTATTTTTCAGGGGCTCACGGGCCCACACGCCCGTGTGATAATGAGACTCTCGATTCCCCATCAAAATAACCTCTGTTCAACTTTGGACCTCTCTTACCTTCCTTTTTTTTCCTCTTTATGGCAGATTGGTGATTCTACAAATAATACTGAGAACGATAAAAAGAAAAAAGATGCACAATGTCAGGCTTCCGCTTCAGGCAAAGCAAACCCCTCCCCCCCCCCCTCGTGTGCGTGTGTCCCCTGGGAGGGGGGGGCGGGGGAGTGATTGGGTGCCTTTCAAGCATCAAGGCCGATTTCCAGTTGCGTCTTTTTCCGGACGCAGCGGGGTTTTTTTTTTTAATGGTCAAGGCATTGTACAAGGGGGGATACAGTGCAGGGTCGAAGAATTTATTGACTTTTAATGACCACCGCCAAAGGACAACGCGTGAAACCACAAAAGCACGCCCACCGCTCAGTGGGGGCACTTTTCTCCGCAGTGCGTCTTCAAGATTCTGAAAAATACATTGGGTTCCCATTATAGCGTACTGAAACGCACTAGTTATGCTTGGAGTCAGAAGAGAGAGAAATTGCACCACGGGATCAATCGCCGGAAATGATGACACGGCAAAAGTAGCTTCCAAAATTCGCTACAAACTACTGTTTTTTTGTAGCGCGCTACACGCTACACTACTTTTTAAAAAAAGTAGCGCGCTACACTACAAACTACAAAAAAAAGTAGCGGCTACTGTAGTTTCGCTACAAGTAGCGCGCTACTCCCCAGCCCTGCCTAGGGATGGACGCGAGACGCAAAATTGGAGTCTCGCGTCTCGCAAAACAGCCGAAAAGTTTGTCTCGTCTCGCAAAAATCCCTATATAATAATGTTAAAAATGCTTGTCTCGTCTCGCAAAAGCTGTAAATCTCTGTCTCGTCTCGAAAAAAGTCGTCTCGCGTCCATCCCTAGCCATGCCAGACCCGACGAGACGAGAGAGAGATTTAAAACTTTATGCCAGACAAGACAAGACAGATATAGAACTTTATGCCAGACCCGAGGAGATATATATAGAACTTTATGCCATGCCAGACCCGACGAGACGGATATAGAACTTTATGACAAACAAGACGAGACAGATTTAGAGTTTTATGCCAGACGAGACAGATCATTCGCTTACCCTATAAAATTTCGCGAGACGAGACAGACCTATTGACAGTCTCGCGTCCATCCCTAGACCTGTTTTGCGGGAGTTGGGGAGGGGGGGGATCACCTTAGAGAAATTAGTAAACATCTCCTTTCAAAGAAAAAATATAAAGGGTCACACTATGACGCTGTCCTGTTTCAAAAGTCTCACGAATTCCGTCTTCTGTGCAATGTCCCCCCCACCCCCGTGACCTCCGGATAAGCTAAAAGCCTTCGAAAGCCTCTTGAGAAATCGCTTCTGCCTCGTTATAAATCCGGCGTCCCGAGACTGCATGCACGGCAATATTAGCGTCTGCCCCGACCTCCTGCGAGAACGAGATTAAAGGCTGAATTTCCGACTCCGGGGCACACTATCTCCGGCCCCGATAGCAGATTCGCCTAGGCAAAAGTGTTTTAAGGAAGTGCCGTTGTTGTGGGTTTTGTTTTTGTTTTTCTTTTGTTTCGCTTTTTCCTCTTTCGGGAAGGGGGGTATAGGCTAGACTCGAAGGTGTCTCTCTGCCGATAAGTGTTACCAGGCTTTGCTTTTTAGAAAAAGCCCAGCGCCTGTAGTATCATCGGGCGAGCGCTGTTCTCTGTCGATAACGCAAAATGGCACTGGCAAAAAAAAATGCACCTTCTGTTCATTTGTGTTGTCTAGTTGCAAGGCTGCTCTTGCTAGTGGTATCCACTGCCTTCGGTCTAGGGATGGAAGCGAGACGAAAAATAGCCGTCTCGCGTCTCGCTCAATAGCCTAAAAGCATTGTCTCGTCCTGCAAAATCCCTACATCGAAACGTTAAGAATATTTGTCTCGTCTCGCAAAAAAAGATGAATAACCTCTGTCTCGTATCGCATACATTTTTTCTTCATTCTGTGTCTTCAAAATAGGGCTAATGCCAAGTTGCAGCTCTGCGACAAAACTAAAACTGCCCAGTGTGCACTAAGCACTGAGAGATGAGACTGGCTCAGCGAGAGCCCGAACTCGGGTCCGAACCGGTCTCGAACTCTGCCATCATCCACGATTGTTCGGCCTCATAAACTCAGAGAAATAAATTAATTATTATTATTGGATAGACTCGAACATAAAGACTTAGAGAGTGCCTTAAGAGTTATTGTGTAAGTAATACTCATGCATGACAGACACCTATGAGACATCACTACGCAGGGCCCGATTAACCTCTGAAGTGAGGGGAAGCTCAGTCTCATTTCGGGCCCCCCATCACCTTTTTGTTTCGGAAAAGTAAAGTTTTAACGATTTTCTTTCATAAAAATATTTTATTCATAAAAAAGAAATTTCATTGATTTAATGAGTTCTAATGATTTCCTTTGAAAAAAGCATTTTATTCATTCACTAGCTGAAGTACCCGTCCTCGACGGGTTAGTGAATGAAAATTTCCAAAAAGCAAGAACTTTCGTCAGCATTGTAGGAGTACACAGAATGGATGGAGTATGTTGCCAAAGTAAAGAAAGCGAAGTTATAATTTTCATGTATTGTTAAACTATGACAGGTTAGAGAGTCACTCAGTAATATCATTTCATTCGCTTGAGTCGTAATTATGTGATGCGCGAACGAATATGGACGCATATTGAAATAATTTTCGCAAAATCTCAAAATTTAATCAACATTTTTGAAAAATTGGAAGCCTAGAATTTAAGTTGAGTGACAACCTATCCTGTCACCCAAATTCGTTTCATTCCCTGCAGTCTTTATTTCGTGATGCTGGAATAAATTTTCATCATTTTAAAACGATTTTCGAAAAATCTCAAAATGTAAGCAAAATATTTTTAAAATTCAACGCCTATAAATTAAGATTAGCAACTACCTATCCTATCACTCAATTTCGTATCATTCGTATGAGTTGTTATTACGTGATGTTTGAAGCAATATAAACGTATTTTGAGAGAATTTTCACAAAATCTCAAAATCTAATAAAAATGTTTAAAAAATTGGACTCCTATAGTTTATGTTGAGCAACCCTCTATCGTGTGACCCAATTTCATATCATTCGCTTGAGTCGTTATTACGTAATACGGGAACAAAGATTCACTCAGTTTTAAACGATTTTCACAAAATCTAGAAATCATATGGATTTTTTTTAATTAGATGCTTATAGTTTAAGGTGAGTGACCACCTATCATTTCACCCAATATCATTTTTTCACCTTTGCAGTTATTACGTGATGCTTGAACACAAATTTACGCAGTTTGAAAGGATTTTCGCAAAATCTCAAAATCCAATGAGGATTTTTTAAAAATTGGACGCCTATGTTTTAAGTTGAGTGACCACCTATCATGACACCCAATTTCATATCATTCGCTTCAGTCGTTTTTACGTGATGCTTAAACAAAAAAAGCGTCACGGACAGAATGACAGAATGACAGACAGACAAACTTTTTTTGGAGGGTCGCATCGGATTCCCGGGTGCTTGAAACGGATAGAAATCGCAAAATTTTTGAATTCCAAGAAATGTAGAGACAGAAGTCTAATTTTATTTATATAGATTTGAAAATTTCCTTTGATAAAAATATTTTATTTATTCATCTTCATAAGAGTTTAGTTCATTGTAACGAGATTTTACAGTATTTTTAAAATTACTTTAAACATTAACAAATAACTAAAAACATTTCATTACCTTACTGGAACATTCAACTTTATGAATTGAGTCCTATTTTTCATTAGGCATGGCTTTTTTCAAGAATTGTTTGTTTGTTTTGATGATATCATAAAAATGACAACGCAGAAGTTGAGAATTAATTTTGACATTTAGAAGATGTTTAACCATGGGCGCCGGCAGCATAGGGCAAGGGGTGGCAATGCACCACCCCCTGGATTTTTCTATGCAGTGTTTTCCCTTGCTTTTTTGCTCTTTCCAACAGGGTAACCCTACGTTGAAGTAGTCTTTACCCGCCCCTGGGAAATATTCCGCCGGCGCCCATGTGATTAACATTACATATTAAAAGTCTACCCCTTTCTGCCGGCCCAATATTCCCCATAACAGAAAAAAACTCTCAACCGCAGTAGATGTCCCAGGCAAAGACATCGCAAACAACCCATTTAGAAATGTTGAGACATGAAGTATCAAGACTTCTGAAAAGCACCCCTTCTCTTCATTAAAAATGTTTACAATAACTTAAAAGATGATTTCAAAACAAAATTTTGAATTTTTATCGCAGTTTTTCAGTCATTTTCAGCCCCCCCCTTCCAATTCTGAGGGGAAGCTCAAGCTTCACGAGCCTTTTCAGTAATCAGGCCCTGCCACTACGGTCCAATGGATTTGGACCCGAACACATCTCCACCATAGGCGTAGAGTTATACGGGCCCCTGGGGCTCGAGCCCTCCCAATAAATTGTGACTAGGGGCTGAGCCCACCCAATAATTTACCACTCAATACAGAAAACTAATCTATACTAACATAAAAAAAAGTATTCACGCCATTAACAAACGTTTAAAAAAAACCTTTACTTGTACTTTTAAAAAATTTTCTTCTTTTGATTTCAATCATGATTTAGTATTCATTGTGACGCCTCGTAACACGCAATGTTACTATAAGCAGCCATCGCCAGGGTCTGGTTCATTCAAATCAGATTATGCAATGTAAAGTATGAAACGAAGAAAAGTTCAGATGTGTCTAAAATGCACCATCTCATCGAAAATGTTTTTTTTTTTTGTTCCTCCTTTGGATTTTTTACTTTGCTTCTATTTTTAACTTATAACAGGGTAGGAACATACTAACTTGGATACTTACCTTACATAGGTGTAGAATTCTATGGACCCATAGAGCTCGAGCGCCTCCGATAATTTACACTTATCTATAGTAAGTCATAGTTGCCAACTACTACGGAATATAATTAACCACTTTTTGTAAACAATATATTTCTTAATTATTTTTTTCAAAATTGTAACCAGCTCGCGCGCGCAGCACAAAAATTTTGCTATATTTTAAGCCGAAAAATCATGTAAAATAACTGGTTAATTATATTCCGTAGTAGTTGGTAGCTATGAGTATGTTATATGTACCTGAATCAGTGGCGTAGCCAGACATTTTTCATGGGGGGGGGGGTTACGACTTCTGCAACTCACACATATGTATGCGGGTGTATGATAAAAGAGTGAAGAATATACATTTTGTATGGCAAAAAATTTTTCATGGGGGGGGTGGTTATGACCCCCCCTCCTAGGCTACACCACTGACGTGAATATATGTGGTTGTGGGGCCCGGCCCCCCCAATAATTTTGAAAACTTTACGCTTATGAACTGAAATAAACTAGATACAGTGTTAGATGTTTCATTTAAGTTTTGACCAACCCATGTCGTGAGTCGTCGTCCACTCAATTGAGGCATTGGAAGGTCATACTCGGTCTGTAATCGGGGCCACGCGAGATAGTATCACCAAGGAAACTTTGCTTGATCTCGCGTGGCCCCGCTGTCATGCTCTCACTTCACTGGTTGGCCTCCTTGTCTCATCAGAAATGGCAGGTAGAAATCGTACAGCCATGGACAGAGTGTCTATTACGGATGATTTATGAGATTCTGAAAGAGAATTTTAGTTTTTATAGTGATTTAGAATTTTTTGGACGGTTCCTCAGACGGCGATGCATCGGACCCCGATTCCATAAAGCTGCAAAGCGTTAGGCGGTGGTGCATTTTCTTATAGTATATAATACTAGGGGCCAAGGCCCGCAGACTCGCTACGCTCGCTTTTCGTATGAGGGATTCGGCCCCTAATCAGGCTTATTCGTAAAAAGGACATAATTTCAACAGACAAAACCCGAAGATTGGATCAGATAGAATGTTACTGAGCTAAGCTACACATTGCTTGGTTCTTGCATGTTCATTGGTACATAAAAATTTAAACTTCACACTACAGTAGACCCCCTACCCCTCATAACACGGAAGATATTTTGTTATGGGAATCCGTGTTGTACGGGTCCTGAGCTATACTACACCTGGAGTGCGGACTCCGCTTATAATCGCTGGAAAAATGATTGGCACTCCTCAGAAACACAATGATATTGAATGTTGCCATTCAAAAGTTATATTAATTAGGAGCTAAAGCGTCATAAAATCAGAACATCTGTTTCAGCTGTATTTTTAATAATGTAAAACCTTTTGGACACACACCTTGCGAATTTGCCTCCCATGGCGATTTTTCTTTCTCGGACGACTTGCGTACATGTAAAGTTAATAAAAGCTACGGAACAGATAGGATAGCTTGCCACCCATGGCGACTTTTCATGATTGGGCGATTGACACAGGCTCACAACCTATAATGACTGTTCATGTAAGGTTACCGGAAAACCGTTATCCATATTTTCATTTACATAATCGTGTGCAGATGGGCGTACTGAGCACCATGAATTATACCATCTCGTCGCGCTAGCCAATATCCAAAGTGTACTGTAACTGCTATAATGGCATAATGAACGCCGCCTAATATTTCTACTGGTAGCTAATAATCCAGCTGGACGAGAACCGGCTTTAAAATAATCTGCATTTTAATTATTGTTCATTTTCAAGATATTAGTTATTCTGTTTTGAAAAAATGAATAATCGCTAATCCTAAACTCCTGTTGTCTAAGCGAACAGACTATTTGAAAATGCTCAACTTTGTGTAACACATTTTGAGTTACTTATTTCATATAGTTTTTATTTTGGCGTAAAATGGGCGTCATTCAAACTCATGTTTGTAAATTTCACGCGATTCTAGATACTTGGAACGCTTTGTTGGAAAGGAATGAATAATTTTATGCCCAATCTGGCAAACCATTCTGTTTATTTTTTCAGTTTTTTAATTATATCTTCAAAAATAATTCGATTTTCGAAATTTAAGTCAGCTTAGCAGGTTCCTCGGAATTTTTCGAATCTGTGGGCACCTTAGTCGAAACTCAAATCCCCACGGTTTAGGAGGAGATAGGTCCATAAGCTATTGACAGCGCCAGCAGCGGCGCCAGCGGCCTTTACTTTTTTTTAGAATAGAGAGAAACGGAAATGAACTGTCATTCAATTGAAATTTATTTTTAAAAAAATTTTATTTAATAACATCCGAAATTGGTTTTTCTGAAGCTTAGTTTCTCGTAATAAAAATCTATATGAAAAATCTTTTCTAAAAAGAAAAAATGCGCATTTCAATTCTCCGATGTCTATAGATTTAAAATATGAAAAAAAAAAAAAAAAAAAAAAAAAAAAAAAAAAAAAAAATTACGCAATTTTTGAAGCGATTTTTGTCCAAAAATTGAGCAGTCAGATTGTTAAAAGCGTATCATAATTTATGCGTTGTCCCTATTTTTCTCCCTTATCCCATTCAGTTGGAAAGTGTGTCATGGTTCATGCCGAAGTGCGCCGTTATTTGTCTTCCTCGTTCCATGAAACACTTCCTTAGAATCGTAATCTATCTTAAAACCCCTTACTTAAGCGGTTTTACGATCTTCACCAGGCATATTCTAACCTAACTGTACTTCTCCTTTGTAATAAACTGTTGCGTTTGCCAGTTTCTCTCCCAATATTAAAGATATCGCCAAGCTAGGTTCAGTTTTCGGGCTCTTTTTTGAGGCCAAACGGGGCGATCCATCCTCAAAAATGGCAAACATTGGCGACTTTCTACAGTTTATTCTCATCCCTCCCCGCCGCAATCTGGCAACCCTATTGAAAAATGCGACGAAAATGTATCGACAACCACAAATCATGTCCACAGAAATCGATCTGCCGAAATATAGGAAAACTCCGAGTGAACGAAATAGCGCTCTAGTGCTAAAACATTTTTGTATTTGAAAGACATAAGAAATACGGGAAAATATATATTAATAAAGTACAGCACTGTCCCTTTACCACGTATTTCACGCATTTTCTTTCTCAATGTATATTTTTGCTCTCCGAACATGTATCCTGTAAGGAAAGTATCGTCATCCTGAAAAAATTCGACTTCGAGATTTGGGTGTATGGACACGTATGAAGTCTTTTGAATTCATGGATGCTATTTTTCACGAGATATGTACGTCCCAGACAGCACATAAGCTTAAATCCAGCTTGACATTTCCTTGAATTTGACGTATTAATACAAGCTTGACTTTAGCTTGATTTTAGCTTTCGAAAGTGTGCAGTGATGGCGCCATCTGTGAAAGGGAATGGAGATTAATTGTCTAGCGTTTCTCAAATTTGCTGAAAGTTCGTAAAAGATGTGTTTTATTTTATTACGCACAAAACCTGGACATTAGAACACGCAAGTGGAAAGAATGAATGGGATAAGTCCCTGTGAAGTGTAACACGAGGGGAGTTTTAGTTTTGTTTACATCTAATTAACATTAGTAATTCCATTAACTAATTAATTAGCCCTAAAAATAAATTTTAATATAATTGACACAATTTAGTTAGTTTAATATACTTCACTTTATGGGTGGTTCACCATAGAATTAAAAAAAAAAAGATTCTATATTTCGAAATATGGAAATTCTTCAAAATAAGATACAATTATACTACGAAATTGATTTCAAAATCAGTCGTTTGTCTCGATTTTGGCCAGCAGTATTGCGCATGAGTGTTGCGATATTGAAAGTTTTAAAACGTGTGCTGCTCTTAAGTTTATATCATGTTTATTTCCCTATTAGTAGAGTCTCTAAATCACACATAACATTATTTTAATTTTGATGCATCCCATGAAAAAATTAAAAAAAAAACAAATAACATATCGCCCACTTATCAATCTGGCCAGAAAACGGCGTGATAAATCACTTCAAACTTTAGTCATCGCTGCGCGAGGCTTAGTGGCAGCACGAATAGAGCGCTCGACTCCAAACCGAAAGTCCGAATTATATCTAGCACGACACTGATGAAACAAATTAAATTGAAATTTCAGCGTATAGGGAAAATGCGTGGCAAAGTAAAATATGTGGGGCGAGTTCGCGCGCCCCGTGTATTTAGGAAATTTTTTTTTAGGAAAATTTTTAAGCTTGAAATTAAGCTTGCTATGTCAAACTTGATTCAAGCTTGAAATGTCAAGCTTAATGCAAGCTGGGCAAGTGTAAACAAGAACACTTGATTCAAGCTTGCATTAAGCTTACACGCTTGAAATTTTCAAGCTTAATTCAAGCTTATTGACTTGATAAATCAAGCTTGTTGCAAGTTTGCTGTGCTGTCTGGGGTATGTGTGTGTGTGTGAACACGATAGTTCCTCAACGGGGCATTCGATGGAGCTCAAATTGGGTTTATATGTTATAAACCACCGTCGCAAGACCAGTATTGATTATAGTGTGTAGGACTTGTTTTTCTACAGGGCTACGACCCAGATTTCTTTTACAGGTTGGCCTATGGAGGGAAATTCTTGAAAGTGCGCTAGCGTTTAAACGGTCTATTCGATTGAGCTCCAATTGGGTATATATGTTATAAACTACCATCGCAAGACCGGTATTGTTTGGATGTGTATAGGACTTATAGTTTTTCTACAGGGCTACGACCCAGATTTCTTTTACATTATGGCCTATGGGAGGAAATCTCTTGAAAGTGCGCTAGCGTTGAAACGGCGCATTCGATGGAGCTTCAGTTTGGTATATATATTTGAATTATTCATCGATTGAAATTGATTAAAATGCTGGGTCATGATGATCTGAATCGTAGGTGTTCGAAAAGTCGAGTGGAGTCACTCCAGATTTTTTCCGCACTGACTTTTGTGCTCACAGCCAAAATGTAACAAAATTGGATAATACAATGTAAGGTATAAGCAGCATAATGAGCCACTTTTAAAAATGAAAAACCAGGCTCAAAATTCATCTCTGGAAACTATTGTAGCAAAAGATTTTTTTTTTTTTTCTCTTGAAATCTTTTACATCAGTGGATTCTAGATGTGGCACATGAACTCATTTTTAAGAGTATTAGATCCATTACTGGTACATTGCTAGTGCTTTTACCTCGAACAGTTTTTGCACTCGATACAATTAAAAATTAAATCTCGAGGCAATTTTCATTCACAGGAGAGAAAAATAAGAAAAAAAAACCCACATTCATGTGGATGTCCTATGATTTTTCCCTGTTGAATGTTTCACATTTTTTATGCATTTTATTTGAACTTAATTTCATTTAAAAGTGAAGTACGAAATAAGCAATTTGAACTCACTCCTGAGTACTTTGTCATCTTGTAACAGCTCCGAGTTAAGCAATTTGAACTCACTCCTGAGTACTTTGTCATCTTGTAACAGCTCCGAGTTAAGTAATTTGAACTCACTCCTGAGTACTTTGTCATCTTGTAACAGCTCCGAGTTAAGCAATTTGAACTCACTCCTGAGTACTTTGTCATCTTATAACAGCTCCGAGTTAAGTAATTTGAACTCACTCCTGAGTACTTTGTCATCTTGTAACAGCTCCGAGTTAAGTAATTTGAACTCACTCCTGAGTACTTTGTCATCTTGTAACAGCTCCGAGTTAAGCAATTTGAACTCACTCCTGAGTACTTTGTCATCTTGTAACAGCTCCGAGTTAAGCAATTTGAACTCACTCCTGAGTACTTTGTCATCTTGTAACAGCTCCGAGTTAAGCAATTTGAACTCACTCCTGAGTACTTTGTCATCTTGTAACAGCTCCGAGTTAAGCAATTTGAACTCACTCCTGAGTACTTTGTCATCTTATAACAGCTCCGAGTTAAATAATTTGAACTCACTCCTGAGTACTTTGTCATCTTGTAACAGCTCCGAGTTCTTGACTCTCAAATTGAAGCAGTACGTGTACTCATTTTTTGAGCCGGAATTGATTTTTAAGCACAGGTCATGTACTCATTTAGGATGCAAATGTACTTAAAAAGTGCGACTCTATGAAAGTACTAATTTTTAAGTTCATTTTCAACAGCGTAAATCTATAAAATAAATTGTGACTAAATCATAAAACGCGCGTCCAATCAAGCACCTGTTATGAGTGTTGTTTTTACAAAGTCTTAACTATTTCATATCCTATTCATTGTCTCTTAAGTACTCGGCCATGGTGGAGCAAAATCTGTATCCAAAACCGAAGTCTAACAGTTCTGGACACACTATTTTAAAATACGAATAGAAAATAAATAAAATCTGATAACATGCTACTAGTTTTTTGTCTTTTTTCCTAACCTATATGACCCACGTTACTCAACATTGAGCTGAATGCAATCCTGATACATAATACTATGTCATTTAAGAGCCTAATATCACATTATTATAATGAGCTAAATATTGCCTTTCATTCGGGAAGGGTCCAATAACTTCCAAGTAGATTTTTCAGGAGTGAATCAGGGGTGGAATTCCCCCAAGAAATC
>JAWZYV010014885.1:0-68141 GCA_038373885.1 Cheiracanthium punctorium | reverse complement strand
CTTTGACTCCTGTGGATCGCCCCAGCGACAGTCCCATGTGGTTGAAGAAGACGGCCGGGATGCTTGCCAAAATGCAATTTAAAATGGAAAAAGGGTACCTCACCATTTGCAGGCGCGCAGAAACCATCAGTGGGTTGGGATCAG
The DNA here is from genome assembly GCA_038373885.1 of Cheiracanthium punctorium. Taxonomy (NCBI): domain Eukaryota; kingdom Metazoa; phylum Arthropoda; class Arachnida; order Araneae; family Cheiracanthiidae; genus Cheiracanthium; species Cheiracanthium punctorium. Next base: position 67,997 of record JAWZYV010014885.1, on the reverse strand, counting down.
GGTGGCATCTAGAAGCACCGTCAGCACAAGTGCCGGAACGGCAAATCCATGCTCCGAATTTTGGCTTGCTGATGGTTACTTGCTCCGGGGGTAAGTGGGAAGCACTCACACTAATTCAGCATCTCCATCGGCGGGGCACACAGGCGGTTGTTTCTAGCAGATCTTCATTTCAGATGTGGCATCAGGGCAGGACTGGGCTGGCGTTGGGGTGCTCTTTCACCCAAAAAAAATTTAAAGATTACACAGGAACCATCGTAGCCTTTTTTTTTTTAAACTTGTTGCTTAACCCTTTGCGGACGACCGCCGAGTTTCGCGGAAGTTACACTGGGGACGAAAAGCACCGCTGCGCGAATGACCCTGGAGGACGGGAGATTTTTGACGCTAAGCCTAATCTACATGAAAGACTTAGAATCGCATTGCGCTCCACACTAATTTTACTTCTGCATGATCAGGAACTTTCAAAAGCATTGCATATATATTTTGCTGATAACTATAGGTAATTTTAACATTAGAATTGAAAGATAATGAATAAAAATTAGCACTTACCTTGAAAAAAAAATTATACCTTTCGACAATTACTTTAGAAATTTAATTGAACTTTTATTTTTAAAACGTAATAAAAACTAATAATTTCAAAATAAGATTCAGAAAGACATATATATACAATTAAAAAATGGGATATTTACATATTATTTTAAAAGCATTTTTGTGTGTGATATACTTCAAAGCAAGGATCAATGCATAATCCAACATCGCATTCTCTACATTCATAATAACTCTCCACACGTTTCCTTTTCTCTTTCGTTGTTTGAGAACAAACAACGCACCTCCTTCGTTTGTCTTTTTTCCCAGTTTTAGAACATAATTTAGGAAAATGCCTCCCAGATAAGCGGAATGCAGATAATCCTTTCACCTCGCTTAACTCTAACTTTTTAACACCAAACCCATGAAAATACTATTATAGAACAAATATTCCCCCATCCCTCTGAAAAATAAATAAAAAGTAAAAACACAAGCCGCCGATTACAAAAGAGAGTGGGAGTCTAACGCGACAGCAATCCACTGCACGTGCATTTGTTTACATTACCGAAAAACACTTGTTCACCCTTCTCCCCAAACCAAAAAAAAAAAAAAAAGAAGTATTTCTGAAGGTCAGTGCTTGGAAAAACCGTTAAAGACCGTTATTGGAAAGTAGCGCCATCTTTTATTCAAAATACAAAACGTTCCATTTAAAAACACGGATACGTGGCAGCCGTCTTCTGCAGAAAATTGACTATCGCCACGTACACGCGTTCGCCGTCCTTTGCGGTAAATTTCAGCTGAACACGCGTACGTGGCGCTCGTCCGGAAAGGGTTAAGGCAACATCATTAGTGTCAGTCTTGGTCACCCAGGCTTGGGGTTATCAAGAAAAAAGATCACTTGCTCCTAGAGCCACAAGCCGCACCTACCTCGTCTGCATCTCTAAGCGTAACTGTCCAAAAATCACGCGCTTACCTCTCCTCCTCAATCCGGAACCGCTACCCTCAGCCAATCAGAGCAGAGAGTGCCCCTAAAGTCATTCCGGGATAGTCCGATCTGGACCGCAAGAGGGGGGAAAAAGAAGCTTCTAGAACAATTTCGGAGGAAAAGCGCGGGAAAGATAGCGTCCTCTCAGAGATCTGATGCAACAGGCACAGAAAATGATGCAATAGCATGAAATTGTAAGCAAAACTTAAAAGATGAAAAAAAAATTATTGAAAATTCACAGGAAGATGCCTAACCAGAGAAATAAAGTAATAAAAAAAAAAAAGGAAAAGCAGGATTACAGGAAGTTACGAAAATTAATTTAAAAATAAAAAAATCCCATCAAAACAACTTTAATGAAAAGGGAGATATGAAGTATAGCCACTATATTTTAAAGTGCTGATTACCCACAGAACGGCAATTAAAGGTGAACATTAATTTTAAACACCCTGAAGGCAAAAAACGGCCGGTGAAGAGAAAATTTAATCACAAAAAAAAGTAAACAAAAGGGAAAACATTACACTGCCAAAACAAAATAAATAATGAACAGCCCCCCAAAAGTAAGAAATTACACAGTGGTTATTTAAATTTTTAACTAGAAAGATCTTAAATTACTAAAACGTTCTGGGTGGAGGTAAATTAAATTAATTATTAACCAAAGAAAAGTGATATTATAGTGACAACACCACACTACTAGCTCGCATCTTGAAATTTCACCATGGGACACTCCATATGTCTACTACTTACAACCTTTCAAAAGTTTCACAAAACAGAATACGGATCCTCTAATATATCAACAGCTATTCCACGACCACAAAGCCAAATATTATAAGTATGAAAATCTCTACACGGATGGTTCAAAGTCTGAAAACCATGTTGGCTTTGCCTATACCGATCGTTCTCACACATGCAGCTATACTCTCCCTACCTTTTGTTCTGTATTCACTGCCGAACTTTTAGCCGTTTATGAAAGCCTCCGTTTCATCTCCCCCTCAGGGGGAAGACCTACTCTAGGTCTTTACGGGTGTCGCAATCCCTGGGCCCCAGCGATCTTTCGCTTCTCTTTGCTCTACCCTCCTCTCCTCTTAGCTGTCTCCTTCCTTTTCCCCCCTCAGTGTAGTTTCCTCTTTGGAGGTGAGGGCCCCCCTTCAGAAGCTGCAGTCACTCTGTACCGTCAGCTCCTATTGGCGGAAAACTACCCACGTGTTTGCCGTGCGTGGAGACCCGTGTCCCCGGAAATGGGGATCCTGGTAATTGAGGGGTCTTTTCTCCAACACATTGCTTTGGCCTCGGCTTCGGGTAAACGGGAGGTACACAGCGTTCCCCTGTGTATCAATCGGCTGGTGGTACTGATTTCGATCAACTGCTAGGGATCAAGCAATCGGACATCTACTGGGCACGTCGTTAAGGGTGGATGCTGCCTAAGGGATGTACTGTGCGCGTATAGACCCGACTAGCACTGGTGTGCAAATGCACATCCCCTCGTTGGGCTCCGTGGTGGGTGGTGCGGTCGGGTCCGAATTTCAATCTTCCCCAACATGGATATGAAAAATTCATCGTCTATCGTCAATGCTCCGCTGTCAACTTGTAATGAAAACACCGATTCACAATTAGTACACATGAACGCTCGATTCTTCATCGTTCACTACGTTGAAGGTAATTTTAATGAAACATCCCCTTTTTTAATACATAAATGTATCACCGACAATGTAGGAGAAGTAAAAAAAGTTAAAAAATTAAGATCTGGAGACCTATTAGTACAAGTATCAAACAATAGACAAGCTTCCAAAATAATGAAAATTAAAAACTTCGGCCTAAAAACTGTTACAGTGACCCCTCATACATCCCTAAACATCTCACGAGGAGTCGTATCGGAACCCGAACTTATACACTGCTCTGAAGCTGAAATACTAGAAAACCTAACAGATGACAAAGTAAGTGCCGTTCGTCGAATCACTATTCGACGCAATAATCAAAACTAAACATATTATCTTAACTTTTCAGTCACCCACTATTCCATCTCATATTAAAGCCGGCTATTTATTATGCCCCGTGAGACCATATGTACCAAATCCAATCCGTTGCTTCCAGTGTCAAAAGTTCGGCCATACTAAAACCTCCTGTCGTGGGTCACCTGCCTGTGCTCGCTGTGGTGCTTCTGACCACGACAGTGAGTCCTGCTCTGCAGCTCCAAAATGTGTAAACTGTAAAGATGAACATCCTTCATACTCCAGATCTTGCTCAAAATGGGCATTTGAAAAAGAAATTCAGTCCCTACGTGCCTCTCAAAGACTCTTATATCCGGAAGCCCGTAAGATAATAGAAAGCCGGACACCAACACCTGGTTTATCTTATGCAGCTGCAACAAAATCAACTAAAACAATAGCAACTCAAACTGAATTTCCAAAATCCGTACCTGTCTCCTTTCCTTCTGCAACAGCCCAAATACCTAAACAATCCATCTCTAATCAAAATAAATCCTCCACGGCTCCACAAAAACATATATCAAAGAAAAACTCTCAAAATGTTACCTCAACCCGACCACAAATAAAAAAGTCTTCGGTCTACAGATCAAAGTACAATAAACCCAAAATCAAACACGTTCCTCCACAACGCCCTATAGACGATACTATCCTACATTTGGACCCCTCTGACTCTGAAATGTCAGATCTTCCCATGGATGATGACGACATCCCTAGCACCTCTCTCAAGCCTACGGGGGTTCGGAGCAAGATGAGCATCATCCCAAAAACAACATGATAATGGCTCTGCTGCTGTCTTGGAACTGCCACGGTTTCCTTAATAAAAACGATGACCTCAAAACGCTGATTTATGATCATAACCCCGCTTGCTTTGCCCTTCAGGAAACATTTCTCAAAACCAATAGATATACTAAAATCCATAATTACACCATCTTTCGCAAGGACTATGAGCTCAATGATAGGGCCACAGGTGGAGTTGCCCTATTAATTAACAATAGTTATCCTCACAATATGGTCAATCTTAACACAAATCACCAAGCAGTTGCCACTCGTATTCAATTAAAACAACTCACAACTGTCTGCAGTATATACCTCCCTCCTAGTGAAGCCATAAGCCAAACATCCCTCAATAGTCTCATTCAGCAACTTCCTCCTCCTTTCATCCTCCTTGGTGACATGAACGCTCATAGTCCTTTGTGGGGAAGCAAGGACACCAACAATAGAGGCCTTCAAATCGAACAACTTCTCACTGACTTCTCCCTCTGCTGCATGAATAATGGCGACAATACTTATTTTCACTACCCAACTAAAACTTTCCATGCAATAGACCTTGCCATCTGCTCTCCTCCAATCCTCCCGCTGTATAACTTCTCTGTATCAAGTGATTTACATAACAGCGACCATTTTCCGATCATTCTCTCACCTTTGTATCAGAATCCAAACCAAACTTCAAAAATACCCAGATACATTCATGACAAAGCAGATTGGCAGACTTTCACTTCACTGTCAACAATATCCCCAAATATCATAGAAGGCACTATTGATGAGGCCGTTGAAACAATAACTACCACCATCATTAAGGCATCAGACCATAGTATTCCGAAATCGGGCACAAGCTGTCGCAGAAATAAAAAACCGTGGTGGAACGAGGCATGCACCCTAGCAAAAAAGCAGCAGCAGAAAGCCTGGGGTACCTTCCGCCGATATCCCACAACAGATAATCTTCTTGCTTTTAAAAAAGCAAAAGCAGCCGCCCGCAAGGTGAGGCGGCAATCTCAAAAGGAATCATGGATGCAATATGTCTCCAGCATTACAACATCAATTACTAGTAAGGAGCTATGGACCAAAACAAAAAGAGCTATGGGAATATACAACAACCATACCATACCCTGCCTTTCCATGAATAACAAAATTATCTCTGATACCACAGACATTGCAAATACCATCGGCGAAACTTTGGCTCTATCCTCTTGCAGTACCTCTTACTCAAATACCTTTTATACCCATAAACTGCAATCTGAACGGCAAAAACTAAATTTTAAAACCTCCTCGCAGCTCTCCTACAATAGTACCTTTACAATCCATGAACTCACCAATCAACTCAGACAGTTACCGAATACTTCTCCTGGTCCCGATGGTATCACATATGAAATGCTAAAACATCTTTCTCATGATTCCCTTGCAAATCTACTTAAGCTTTTTAATAGAATCTGGAACGAACATACCTTTCCCTCCTCCTGGAGAAACGCCATAGTCATACCCTTTCCAAAACCCGGAAAAGACACTTCCAATCCTAATAACTACAGACCCATAGCCCTTACTAGTTGCCTTTGCAAACTGCTGGAGAAAATGATCAATGCACGCTTAGTTTACGTTTTAGAAACAGAGGGCCATATACACCCCTACCAAAGTGGCTTCCGCAAGGGCAGATCAACATCTGACAATATAATATATTTGGAAACCCAAATTCGTAACGCTTTCCTACGACGGAACCACTTAATATCAATTTTCTTTGACATAGAAAAGGCATACGACAAGACCTGGAGATATGGTATTCTCCTGGATCTCCACAATCTAGGCTTCCGTGGCAACCTTCCAATATTTATCCAGAACTTTCTCTTGCTTCGAAAATTCAGAATACAAATAAACAACATTCAATCCAATAGCTTTGTCCAAGAAGAGGGTGTCCCTCAGGGCTCTGTCTTAAGTGTTACCCTCTTTTCAATAAAAATCAATAACATTCTCAATCAACTACCTCCGTCTGTTCACGGAAGCCTATATGTCGATGACCTTCAAATTTCTTGTCAGGGAAAGGACATGCGTTACATTGAGCGTCAGCTCCAGAACACGATCAATCGCATCCTAAAATGGTGTACCACAAATGGATTTAACATTTCTGCGGAAAAGACTGTCAGTACGCACTTCTGTCGTTTACGAGGGATCCATCCTGATCCTGATCTCTATGTGGGCAGCTCAAAAATAGAAATACGTGACTCCGCTAAATTTTTAGGGGTATATTTTGATAGAAAATTGACCTTTGCTAACCATATCTCCTATATCCGCAACAAATGTGAAAAGGACCTAAATATCCTGAAGGTATTAACTAACACTTCTTGGGGAGCAGAGCGTGACGCCCTGTTGCGGATCTACCGTGCAGCAATTCGATCCAAAATAGATTACGCCTGTGGAGTGTATGGATCTGCATGTAGGTCAGCCCTAAAAAAACTTGACACAGTGCATCATACTGCACTACGCCTCTGTTCTGGAGCTTTTAGAACATCACCCATACAAAGTCTCTATATCACTTGTCATGAGCCATCTCTCATCCACATCCGTCACAAATTATCATTAAACAATTATTTTCGCATCCTGTCTCATCCCTCCCACCCTTTGGGGGACGCATTTTTGGACACTCATTTGGACCGCCAATATGGAAATCGCCCCTCATGCACTCCTCCCTTTGGTTTAAGGATCCGTAGGAGTCTAGTTGGTACCCAACTGGAGAATGTTAAAGTCTCCCCTAATTCTCCTCATGAAACGCCACCATGGACTACACTGCAGACCTCGTACCTCCAACCATTTAATGGCTTTACTAAACAGGATACCGACCCAAAAATATATCAACAGTTGTTCTCAGACCACAAAAACAGATATAAAAAATATACAGAAATATACACTGATGGTTCGAAATCTGATAATTATGTTGGCTTTGCCTTCGTCGAAAATAACCACACCTGCAGCTATACTCTTCCTCCGTTCTGCTCCATATTTACCGCTGAATTATTGGCCATCCATGAAAGCCTTTTATACATCTCTAGAATGAAGACGAACAGATTTATCATCTACTCTGACTCCCTCAGTGTACTAGACAATCTAAAATTGGGCTCCCTCACTCATAGCTATATCACCAAAGTGCTACGTCTGCATGAACAACTGACTAATCGTGGATACAATATTCTCTACTGTTGGGTACCCAGTCATATTGGGATACTGGGCAACGAGAAGGCGGATAGCTTAGCCAGGCAAGCGACAATCCCATACACTGGCTATCTCGCATACAATGACATAAAGTCCGGCACCTCTAGCATAGTAAAAAGTAGTTGGACCAATAAATGGGATAGTGAAACTGAAAACAAACTGCATTCTATCCGACCTTTCCTCACTCATTGGTCATCCCTTTCATATCGAAATCATGATGTCATTTTGACTCGTCTCCGCATTGGTCACACGAGAATCACCCATAAACACCTACTCCTGGGTGAACTTGCCCCAGAATGTTCACATTGTCAATCTCACCTAACCATTCGTCACATTTTAACCTCTTGTACAGCTTTTAATAATTTTTATCAAATACTTTTTAACTGTTCTCATCCCAAACTTGACGATATATTGGGTGAAACCCCTCACTGTAATTTATTTTCATTTCTTCGACGTATCAATCTGCTTTACTCAGTGTGAAGTATACACCTTTCTCTGACTGGTATCTGGATGGGAGCCCCCATCCAGACGTCCTTGGCTTATTTTTATCTACTTTTTACCTTTCTACAGTTTGATTTTACCAGTTTTAGACCTTACGGATTTTAGCTTTACTTGTTTTATACAAAAACTATTATGCAAAAGCGTTATTTCATACTAAATACACATTGTCTTGCGCAGTATGTCCTTTCTGGACCTTGTGCCATTAAACAACAACCAACCAACCAACCAACCTGACTCTCCTTCAAATAGCTATATTAGTAAAGTCCACTATATGCACAGACAACTAACTGATAACGGCTATGATATCCTTTACTGCTGGGTACCGAGTCACACCGGAATACAGGGCAATGAGGAAGCTGACTCTGTGGCCAAACTAGCTACCCTTCCTTATCCCTGCCCTCTGCCTTACAGCGATATAAAATCAGGAATATCCTATCTCATACAAGACCATTGGATCAGCGAATGGAATAGTGAAATAGACAATAAATTGTATCAGATACACCCATCTCTCAACCACTGGCCCTCCTATCCCAATCGCAAGCATGATGTTATTCTGACACGTCTCCGCATCGGACACACGAGACTAACCCATAAACACTTACTGCTAGGTGAACCTGCTCCGGAGTGCCCCCATTGTCATACTGACCTCACCATTCGTCATCTTTTAACCTCATGCACTGCTTTTAATAGTTTTTACCAAGCACTTTTTAACTTCTCTAATCCCAAACTTGACGATATTTTGGGTGAAACCCCGCATCGGAATCTGTTTGCCTTTCTTAGGCGTACCAATATTTTTTACTCAGTGTGAAGTACTTAATTTTGTCTGACTAGTATCAGGATGGGGACCCCCCATCCAGATGCCTTTATTCCACTTTTATCTACTTTTAACACTTATCGAATTTTACTTTCACCTTTTTAGTCTTTACTTTTTAGCTTTTACTAGGTTTTGTGATAGCTTTTTACCTGGTTGCATCATTATATCGTTTTAACTCATCGTCTGGCGCAGCATGTCCTTTTTGGACCTTGTGCCAATAAACACCAACAAACTAACCAACCTTACCATACATCATCTTTTAACCTCATGCTCTGCTTTTAAAACCTTTTACCTAAATTATTTTAATTGTTCCCATCCCAGACTCGACGACCTTTTGGGTGAAATCCCTCACCATCACTTGTTTTTATTCCTTCAACGGGCTAACATTCTCTTTTCGGTATGAAGTGTCTGCACTTGTCTGAATTGTATCTGGATGGGACCCCCCATCCAGATGTTTTTGTTTCACTTTTTATCTGCTTTTAACACCTTTTGAATATTCCCTTTTACCTTTTTAGTCTTTACAATTAGCTTTTACTAGATTTTAGTGGTACCTTGTATCTGGGTACACTATGATAGGATTTTAACTCCTTGTCTGGCGCAGCATGTCCTTTATGGACCTTGTGCCAATAAACACCAACCATCTACTTTGTACCTTTGTACAGTTTTCTTTTATCATTTTTAGACTTCATCGTTTTTAGCTTTTCTTGCTTTATGCAACATCCTTTTACCTGAAAACATCATTTACTATCTACACACATTGTCTGGCGCAGTATGTCCTTCTTGGACCTTGTGCCATTAAACCCAACCAACGAACCCTCCATGCAATTTAAAATTTCAATCCAAGTTGGGTTGCAAGTAAACGTCACAAAGAGATCCGGTTTACCAAACTTGCACACCATTGCCATTGCATCTTGGTAATTCTGTTGCATATGACGTGGGCTGCCTTGGAAAGAAGATGGCAGTATTATAAGATTTCTAGTGCTCATATTTACATTACGTGCTCGATACCCTAAAGCAAAAAATATTAACGTGATCCTTTGGTTTTAACATAAGCATCAACAATATATTGTTCAAAAAGCTTGCCAGAACTGTGCAAAATACTGAAAGCATTTCGCTTGGAAAGTCTGTAAGCATAATATTGTAGTTGAGTGATACGGATGCGCTTTGCTGTTCTCCTTTCTTCTACATGTTCCATTGCAGAGTTCCAACTAAGCTCGCCCAGTACCAAAGGGTAGGTCATTGGATCACAGCACTGATGTAAAGGTGAAATGTTTTGGCTTGTATCCCCAATTGGGTACATACAAATATCTCGGTTGGCTGGGGGCTCTCCATTATCACCAACAAATATACCTTCTACTTCAGTGCATAAAGTAGGAGCATTATTATAGCACTGCATATCCAAATTTTTGTCTTCTAAAAACACCATTTTCACGGATGTAGTTGGGGTGCATTTGCACCAGTCGATGTATTTGAAGATAAGACTGAGCAAAGGGATTAACTTCACGTAACATCAAATCAAGTTTTTCAAATATATGTTGCAAGCAATTCTGGTTGTTACTCAAGCGTTTCTCTGTTGACTCACTGGAATCAAGTATATAAAGCTGTCCATAACTCTCCTTATGGTGGTCACTCGCATACAGGGTCGAAACTCTGTGGTACACTTGACCATGCAAATGATAACAGTGGGTCCAGATCCAGGTGGTGATTTGATTTGTGCTCTCGTTGAAGGGAATGCTAAAGCTGAATTATATTCACAAGTCCGCTGATGATAACACAGGGAAACAGCTGTTTTGGTGCCCTGGTGTTTGGACCTGATTTTGAAGCCCTGAATTCAAATATGGCATTAGTTTTTGCCTAGGAGCTCAAATTTTTAAGATATAACATTTTAGGTAAATTCACATATCAGAATTTTAAGTTAAGTCAATGGATCAAATAAAACCTAAACTCGTAATTTTTATTATTATATTATACAATTATTATAAAAAAAGATAAAAAGTAATACCATCCAACTAGCCACGCAAGACTTCTGAAGCTTCTTTCCCGTGACATTCTTGAATGTTTCTTATGACAGTCCCTTTTTAAACTCCAGCAGTAATCTGCCACCATATGGGTATCCCAACTTCCTTGATAGCGATCTTCCATAATTTTAATGTCCTGGTGAAATCTCTCGCCTTGTTCTTCACTAGTGTCTGCTAAATTTTCCGGAAAATTGTCTAAGTGGCTGTGTAAATAGTGCACCTTAATACTCATGTTACAGCCAAGTTTACCATTTTTAAGTCTACACAAATCACCCATTGATGTTCATAATATTTTATCCTCTGCAAGACCAGAGCAATGGTGTTATATTCTTCTTTCATTTTCGTTGAGTGAGCAATTGGTATTGAACCATATATGTTCCCATTATGCAGCAGGACACACTTTAAACTTCGCTTTGAGCTGTCAATAAATAGACGCCAGTCATCTGGGAAATATTCAGGAAGACCCATTTTTTCGAAGAGTCCCCAAATTTCATTACAAAACACAAGATTGTTTTCATGAGAAAAGAAAGGGAGTAGATCTTTTTTTCTTGTACGGTAAAAAGTAATCTTGGTTGCCTGTTCGAGTAAATTTTTTTCATTTAACCGCGAAGCAAGTAGTTCTGAAGCTTTTTTTTTTGACAGGTTGAGATCTCTGAACTCATCCTGATTAAAACGTTGAGGAATTTAGGACATCACTTCATAATCATTGTCACCTTCATTCGAATCAACAGGGTTATCAGAGGGACAACACACTTCTTCAACGAGCTCTGGTAGTTGGAAAAATACTGGAATCGACACTTCTTCTGAGTGTGTGGGACTGGCCGTCTTGCAGAGGGTAAATCAAGATAAGTCCACTTGCTACGATTGTTTCAATTAATACCAGTAATACAGTCGAGAGCCAAAAATCCACCGACCTAAAATCCACAAACGTCCGAAATCCGCACACCTTCTCAGATGTAAATAATGAAATTCAAAGTCATCCGCCAGCGATGAAATTGTTTAAAAGTGTCTTGAATCCAGATAAATATGATTCCGATGATGAAAACTTGGGTAATAATAATAATATAAATATGATTCTGATGATGAAAACTTGGGTAATAATAATAATAATAAAATCCATTTGATAAAAGTTTAAAGTTAGGAGAAGAGTAGCTTAAATTTTTGGAACAGCAAAGTTCTGTAACAAAACAAGAATTAAGATAATATACAATTTGCAAAAATAAATAAAGGAAAGAAAGAAAGAAAAAGAAACAAAGTAGGAAAAAATGATACTTTAAAACAAATCGCCATAGAACATGCTTTCAAAATTAGAAAAAGGAAATTTTGAAACCATTTGCTTTGCTAATCTTCATGTAATATTTTCTTTTTTCTCCTATGCTTTTTTATTTAATGTGAAAATATAAGTGAAATACTTTTGAGATTGTTTTTTACTTTTTTAAAATCAGAAATGTAATGATTATTGATTATGATGAATTTTATGGCCCGAAATCTGCAAAATCCTAAAATCCGCACAAGCTGTGGTCCCAAGCTGTGCGGATTTCTGGCTCTCTACTGTATTTATTAAGCAGAAATAACAGTCATCGATTTGGATTTGGGTTCTCTCCAGACCATCGGTACACCAAATTTTAGACTTTTTCTTTTCCCTGTAGTCCACTGTCGTAAGTGTTCTGTACAAGTTTTACAGACCTAATGTGGTGTCCATGTTTTATCTTGATCTCCTTACTTAACACCAAAGTATCCATAATAAGCTCTTTTTATAAAGTCATTAAGTCTTTCTGTTTCCTTTTAATGTGTATTTTCCACAAATGTAGCAAAACACATCAGGATGATTTTTACGACTTCTTCTACTGGAACTCATTTTATTTCAATTCAACACCACAAATACAACAATCTACAATAAAGTACGTTTTGGGTTAACTTTATAATACAATTTTATAAACATAAATATCACGCAGCGGCAAATTTGATCCATCCCGTAAGGCATTAACTCAATAACTGACCTTAACTGTAGTTAAACTTAAGGTCACTTCAGTTATTGGACTCTGACTCCATCTAATGAATTTTCTTGGCAACAACTGGATCACAGACGAAAAATAGGGCAATTATGCATGAATTAATAATTGTATATGTGATTTAGGACTGCACAAAATGGAGTTACAACTGCTTATTTCATGTGGAATTCTATTTAAAACAAAGAAAAGAAAAACTCTTATCTAAAAAAGTATAGCTGATGGAGAAAACTGACTGCATATTTTGATTCAGCGCCGTATATACATGCGTTTTGAGCGACGACAACTATCAGCTTAGTTAGAAATTCTTCGTCTTGAAGCGGTTTCCTGAACTGTCTCAGCTTGCCGTTCAGCTTGCCTACGTTCATTTCAGAGATAATATCTGACTGCATGATTTAAATTCATATATAAAACTAATAAAGATGTCATAAGAGATGTAAACTGCAATTCAGATTTTAAACAAACTTTGCCAATCGGATAGCCGTTGCCAAACGACAATTAAGAAATCTGAAATTGCGATTCGAGAATCGAAATCGCTTGCACAGATGAAGATTTTAATGTAAACAAAATTGCCAGTTGTTATATATATTTTGGATCGTTACATCGCTATATTGATTTCAAATGAAATATCTGACAGTACGATCGCTTGCAAAGTTAGAGGGCACTTCGGGTTATTCTTAAAAATGTACTACTTATTCTTAAAAAATATTTTCTTAGGCTCTCTCACTTTCGCATTCGCGAACAGCACTGTATTAATACTCCCTGCCTTGTTCACTGCCTCAAAGAAGATGATTTCCTGTATTTTATTGCGCGAGTTAAATATTCCCCTCTTTGAACTGGATTAAATAAAAAAAACAAGTTATCCTAGCTTAACTGGCGACATCACTCATCGAATTTGGCACCGATCAAATTAAAATCATATATTAATTGTAAAAAATTCGTTACAGCGAATTCCGAGATCCAGAAGTTACAAGTTGGAAATAGGAAAAATTAGCTGCAAATACAAGTGCCGCAATGTTTTTTGGTTTGTTCATGTAAAGAGTATAGAAAAAAATGCTCTATTTGTATGTAGGAGTGTCCCAAAAAGGGGTAAAAGGATTTAAATTCCTTATCTATTAGAGATAAGTGGGCAGTGTCCAATTTACATTGTTTACTTATCTCTAATCGATTAACAATTAAAGCCTGTTAATCTTTTTTTCCAAAACATTTTGTATCCAAACGCCACTGTCTTTACCATACATTGACAACACGATTTGGATATGCTTGAATGAAAGCTTTCCACTTTTCCTTCGAGAATTTAATATTACAAGCGATGCTAGAACGCATGGCTTTTTCTTTCAAATCTTCGTCACCGGTGGTGTCGGCCAAAACAAGAACTTTGCCAATGTTGTCTTCCTTCATATTTTTGTCCATGAAAATGCTGCAAATCGTCTTCAGATTTGGTACACTATACTTGCTGCTGATTTCATAGAATTTCGTGCACTGTCAAGCTTAGTTCCTCCAAATGTCCCGAGTATAGGTAGCGTAAGAAAACCTCTAAGGTAGCTTCGTCAAAGTCTTGGATTTGCATGCAGTCCGTTCGAGCTACCTCCATGTCGGTTTCGAACATCTCTGTGAAAGCACTTGAATGGGCACTGAGCATTGTTTTGTGCACATGAAAGGTGTGTTCTCCACACTTCATAACCACGTCCGCTGGGTCTGCACCATCGTCTAACAGCTTGGAAAAATCAGTCAAGATGAAGTCCTGGTAGGACTTGAGATAGTTGCGGTCTTTGTAGATTAGTTGCCTGGAAAAAGAAGCAAAAAATACGACGAGGTGAACTATGGAAAGCTCTTTTCATTGAAAGGAAACATCTCTTAATAATAACAAAATACTGTAAAAACTGCTAAAGTGCCACCTGCTTTTCTTGGGTATTTCGTTTGCTCTTAGAATACCAAATAAACACCTCCTTAATTTGCATTCATACTAGCTGGAGAGTTGCAGCAGCTAAGTTTACGGTTCGATTCCTACTCATACCCTCTTTTATAAAAATTAACTTTTTCTGTGTTAGTGAAAACTTTCATTGTGACAGAACAGATGACACCAATGAAATCGAGCCATATGCCTGCGAAGTGTGACGTTAGAACAATTCTCTGCTTTGCTTCGCTGAGTGAAGTCATCACGGCATTTTAGCGATTCAAAAACGGGCACTATGAATCCAGCTTCTGTTTTTCTTGAAAATTCGGGGGGGGGGGAGGTGTTGGTGCTTTTCCGGTAGTTACATAGCCCGTAATTTCACAGGTTGATAGGTTTTAACACTTTGTAATATATCATTTAATCGCCCTCTTCATTTTTTAAACAAATTGAAATTTTTTAAAATTAAGAAAGGTAGCCCTCTCCCCATCAGATAATGGTGAATCTTGCATGCGGAACAGGGGTTAACTGTATTTTATCTCTGAGAAGAGACTTTTTACAACCACCCAGCAATTAAATCCCGGAATTGTCCAGCTATTCTATTTTCAAGACCCCCCCCCCCAAAAAAAAAATGTCTTCATCAATACGTATACTAACATATTAACGAAACAAGATTTTTTACATCCTTAGATACTTTGCAGATCGTTATATTGCTGAAAAGTGAATCTGATTGTTTTAACTAAGTTAGTCTAATGAACAATGAGTGTCTGTAACCTAAATCTGTAGAAACTTATAAAAATACTGCACTGCAAAATGACTGTAAAATTTACTGCGAAACTGTGTTAAATACCTATCATAAATCGCCGTACAACCTAAAAAGCAACTATTTCGGCTTAATTTGTCGGGAATTACCCTTACAAATCTTCTGCGCATGCTCAGCTGCTTCATGGCCAGAGAAAGGAAAGGAAATGCTTAGGAAAAAAGATTATTAGGAAAAAAGAAAAAGGAAATGCTTAATTAAAATTGTCATGACAAAAGTAGCTCGATTGGATCCAAAACTTAAGTTAAAGGCTCTGCTGCAGCATAAAAAAAAAATTTATCCTATCAAAAAAGAAAAAAAAGAAAATTGGGCAAACAAGTCCCCACCTTCCCCAAGCCATACAAGGCATCTGATGAAAATCCCGGACAAAATCCTTAACTGAGACTTGAAACCCCACCTTTTTCAATCCAACAGGCGAGTTTAAATAGTTACCAAAATAAATGAAAAAGGGAACTTTGCAATTTTTACACCAAAGGGTGCAGCAAAATACATTGTAGTACAGAACAACTGAAACAATTACAGAGATTAGCTTAGGCCAAACCAGAAATCAACATGGAATCCACAATTATGATTTTAACAAAAAAAAAAAGATTTAGACATTGTTACATGAAGTAATACATTAGAATAGCACACAAAGTTAAAAAAAGAAATTTAGAATTTTTACAGTTGTCTTCAATTCCCCCCCTTTCTTTCAAAGATGAAAAGTTAATAAAATTCTAGGGATCTTCAATCGGTACAGTGAACATGGTGGCTAGGTGAATAGTGAATCGACTTCCTGGGTGCCGGATCCTTGCAGATGGAAATAAAAGGCAACGATCTTACCGGGATTCAGCTGCTGGTGCTCGAAGATTTTCCCGAGGACCTCGTTCGGCAGGACATTCAGACATCTCCCGATGTGGCTGAGTTGACTCGATCATGGCCTAGCAAATAGAGCATTTTTTTCATGGCCATAGAAAAAAATGCTCTATTTGTATGTAGGAGTGTCCCAAAAAGGGGTAAAAGGATTTAAATTCCTTATCTATTAGAGATAAGTGGGCAGTGTCCAATTTACATTGTTTACTTATCTCTAATCGATTAACAATTAAAGCCTGTTAATCTTTTTTTCCAAAACATTTTGTATCCAAACGCCACTGTCTTTACCATACATTGACAACACGATTTGGATATGCTTGAATGAAAGCTTTCCACTTTTCCTTCGAGAATTTAATATTACAAGCGATGCTAGAACGCATGGCTTTTTCTTTCAAATCTTCGTCACCGGTGGTGTCGGCCAAAACAAGAACTTTGCCAATGTTGTCTTCCTTCATATTTTTGTCCATGAAAATGCTGCAAATCGTCTTCAGATTTGGTACACTATACTTGCTGCTGATTTCATAGAATTTCATGCACTGTCAAGCTTAGTTCCTCCAAATGTCCCGAGTATAGGTAGCGTAAGAAAACCTCTAAGGTAGCTTCGTCAAAGTCTTGGATTTGCATGCAGTCCGTTCGAGCTACCTCCATGTCGGTTTCGAACATCTCTGTGAAAGCACTTGAATGGGCACTGAGCATTGTTTTGTGCACATGAAAGGTGTGTTCTCCACACTTCATAACCACGTCCGCTGGGTCTGCACCATCGTCTAACAGCTTGGAAAAATCAGTCAAGATGAAGTCCTGGTAGGACTTGAGATAGTTGCGGTCTTTGTAGATTAGTTGCCTGGAAAAAGAAGCAAAAAATACGATGAGGTGAACTATGGAATGCTCTTTTCATTGAAAGGAAACATCTCTTAATAATAACAAAATACTGTAAAAACTGCTAAAGTGCCACCTGCTTTTCTTGGGTATTTCGTTTGCTCTTAGAATACCAAATAAACACCCCCTTAATTTGCATTCATACTAGCTGGAGAGTTGCAGCAGCTAAGTTTACGGTTCGATTCCTACTCATACCCTGTTTTATAAAAATTAACTTTTTCTGTGTTAGTAAAAACTTTCATTGTGACAGAACAGATGACACCAATGAAATCGAGCCATATGCCTGCGAAGTGTGACGTTTAGAACAATTCTCTGCTTTGCTTCGCTGAGTGAAGTCATCACGGCATTTTAGCGATTCAAAACGGGCACTATGAATCCAGCTTCTGTTTTTCTTGAAAATTCGGGGAGGGGGGGAGGTGTTGGTGCTTTTCCGGTAGTTACATAGCCCGTAATTTCACAGGTTGATAGGTTTTAACACTTTGTAATATATCATTTAATCGCCCTCTTCATTTTTTAAACAAATTGAAATTTTTTAAAATTAAGAAAGGTAGCCCTCTCCCCATCAGATAATGGTGAATCTTGCATGCGGAACAGGGGTTAACTGTATTTTATCTCTGAGAAGAGACTTTTTACAACCACCCAGCAATTAAATCCTGGAATTGTCCAGCTATTCTATTTTCAAGACCCCCCCCCCAAAAAAAAATGTCTTCATCAATACGTATACTAACATATTAACGAAACAAGATTTTTTACATCCTTAGATACTTTGCAGATCGTTATATTGCTGAAAAGTGATTCTGATTGTTTTAACTAAGTTAGTCTAATGAACAATGAGTGTCTGTAACCTAAATCTGTAGAAACTTATAAAAATACTGCACTGCAAAATGACTGTAAAATTTACTGCGAAACTGTGTTAAATACCTATCATAAATCGCCGCACAACCTAAAAAGCAACTATTTCGGCTTAATTTGTCGGGAATTACCCTTACAAATCTTCTGCGCATGCTCAGCTGCTTCATGGCCAGAGAAAGGAAAGGAAATGCTTAGGAAAAAAGATTATTAGGAAAAAAGAAAAAGGAAATGCTTAAATAAAATTGTCATGACAAAAGTAGCTCGATTGGATCCAAAACTTAAGTTAAAGGCTCTGCTGCAGCATAAAAAAAAAATTTATCCTATCAAAAAAGAAAAAAAAGAAAATTTGGGCAAACAAGTCCCCACCTTCCCCAAGCCATACAAGGCATCTGATGAAAATCCCGGACAAGATCCTTAACTGATACTTGAAACCCACTTTTTCAATCCAACAGGCGAGTTTAAATAGTCACAAGTTTAAATAGTTACCAAAATAAATGAAAAAGGGAACTTTGCAATTTTTACACCAAAGGGTGCAGCAAAATACATTGTAGTGCAGAACAACTCAAACAATTACAGAGATTAGCTTAGGCCAAACCAGAAATCAACATGGCATCCACAATTATGATTTTAACAAAAAAAAAAAGATTTAGACATTGTTACTGGAAGTAATACATTAGAATAGCACACAAAGTTAAAAAAAGAAATTTAGCATTTTTACAGTTGTCTTCAATTCCCCCCCTTTCTTTCAAAGAGGAAAAGTTAATAAAATTCTAGGGATCTTCAATCGGTACAGTGAATATGGTGGCTAGGTGAATAGTGAATCGACTTCCTGGGTGGGCCGGATCCTTGCAGATGGAAATAAAAGGCAACGATCTTACCGGGATTCAGCTGCTGGTGCTCGAAGATTTTCCCGAGGACCTCGTTCGGCAGGACATTCAGACATCTCCCGATGTGGCTGAGTTGACTCGATCATGGCCGGGCAGGGGTCACTCGCTGATCCAAAAAAAAAATGGTGAAGGCGCTAGCTGCGCGTCGTTCTACATCTAGGGGGGTTCGCTCGCTCTCCACAACAAACGATTAACGGGTATTTTGGCATTTGTTAAAATAAAATCTGCAGATCTGGTGATTCGAACATTTCATCAGGCCTTCTGGCCTACCGACTTATTCACTACATTCTTAATTTGTTGCAAGTCCAATGGATGAGCCGAGCTAGACCCCTAAAACGCGCGATGAGAAGACACCCGATCAAGAATACGTCCTAGCCGCACCACCTCTGCTCTCCGAATGACGCTTTTCTGCCCCACGCGTGGGGAGCTTCGAAGAGACGCCGACCGCGGGGACCAATCAGAGCGCGCCATCTCAGCCGGGAAACTTCGAGAACATTCGATCGACGGGGGAAGGAAGCGAGAAAAGAAGAAAATGGCGGCCAGCAACTACTACACGCGGGAAGGAAACGAACTTGGCCGAGAAGAAACACAGGCAAGAACGGCCATCTTGAAATGGGAAAAAAGCTTAATGGATCAAAAGGGCACTAAAAAAACGTTATTAAATTTCCTAAAATTTTAGCGGGAGATAGCTAATCGTCCGAGACAACCCTGGGTAAAATTTGGAATAAAAATTAAATTAGAAGAGAGTAAAACTAATTAAAAACCGGACATGAACAAGAGATATTGCAAGAAATGAGTTAGGCTATTGAAGAGAGAAGGAAACGTAATAGTCAGCAGAAAATCGGCAGAATTTACCAGATACTTAAAATTACCCCTCCGGAGACAGGGCAAACAAGGGCAGAATTAATTTAAAGAAAAGGTAATTATTTAAAAAGTTCCAACAAAAAAAGGGTGATTAGTAGTAATTTAAAAGATTAGCTATTGAGTTATAGAAGAAGAGTCATCCAGACCATTATATCTCCTGACAAAAGGTATTTAAATTAAACTTCCAAGTTAATTACAAGTATTAAGAAAATAAATAATTAATGGTTAAAAACAATTAAAATAAAAATTACTGCTTTTGATTTGTAAAAACATTATCCCCCAAAAACAATACAACATTTGTCTCTTAGGTTGTCTGCAGACACTGGAAAAATGGTTCAACATTTTGCAATTATGGCAGGTTTTCCCATAGGCTGTGCAATTTCTTGGTTTATGATGCAATCCACATCTAGAGCATGGTCGTTGGTTGCGTTGAACAGGATTTTTATCACTATGCTTAGAATTACTTGAGTTGTTTGACTGATGCTTTGATGAATTATTTTAGTATTGAAGTTTTTTCTGGTGACTGATAGCATCAATTTGTATAGATGATGCTGAATGCAGTTTGGAGAGTTCGGCAGTTCTAACGTTTTCTTTAATGATAGTTCCGGTTCTCTCAAAAGTCGTTCGCATACGACATCATCGCACAACCCTTGGATGATATAATCTCTTATATTTTGATCGTATGCAGTGCCAAATTCTCACTGATCAGGTTTTTAAGTATGGACGCCCCTGTTCGCTGTCTGTTTTGAAGTATGGAAAATGCAGCTTGTGAAGAAGCATTTTAAACTGTTTAGAGCCTATTATCTTATTTAATTTTTATTTTTTCAAACATAACAAATGTGCATGATTTTCTAAAAGATCATTCTAAAACGGTTCATATGAATATACGGATTTTGAATTTCTAGATGTTACACTTACAAAGTTATAAAAATAAAAGCATAAATATTAGGTAATTTTTTTTTTTTTTTTTTTTTTTACTAATTCTTTATTAGTAAACTCCTATATGAAGTTTTAGAGATGTGGAATAAAGCAGGGATTCTTACTCGGTCAAAAAGGGGGCAGGGATGGACTGCCGAATTTATGCGACCTACCAGATGCTAAAACTGGAGCTAAAGTGATCTCCTCACGGAGCGAAATAATTAGTTCAAACCAATAAACTTGGCTATGCAGCACTAACACAAAATATGCCAATATGCAAAAAATAAGCACACACATCCGGAGCAGCCTAAGAATAAATGAATTAATTAATTTTATAAACAAAAACAATTAGGTGCAGAAATTTAAAAAGGTTGCTAAAACGGGTCAATGAAGAAAATCGCCAACATGACATCATGGGAGACTGCTGAACAAAGCAAAAAAAAAAAAAAAAAGTATTGCGCAAAGAGAGCAGCTGCAAAAGAAATTTCTTTTAATGTACTGAA
This sequence comes from Cheiracanthium punctorium, assembly GCA_038373885.1. Lineage (NCBI taxonomy): Eukaryota > Metazoa > Arthropoda > Arachnida > Araneae > Cheiracanthiidae > Cheiracanthium > Cheiracanthium punctorium. The sequence goes on along the minus strand of JAWZYV010014885.1, from coordinate 46,725 downwards.
TAAGAATGAACTATTCTGCGGTCATAAATCATAAAGAGCCGAAAAGCTATGAGCGAATGTGGGGTTGTGCATAACTTGCACCACATAAAATACAGGACGGGGGTTATATACTAGTGACAAAAAGCAATATGTGATATCGGCATCACATATTATCTCCCCACAGTCTGACAAAATTTTTGACCTCAATAATTTTTTTTTTATTAATTACATTTCTAATGTTTCAAAAATTAAAACAAAATTTTGAATGAGAAAGTAAGTGTATGTATTTAAAAAAAAAAAAAAAAAAAAAAAAAAAGTTGTACCTGTTAAATGCAGTTTCATTGCCTTTACAAAAATTTCTTTGTCTTGAAACTACAGATCTTCAAACTTTGTACAGTTGTTGCAACACATATATGAATGAAGCATATTTCAAACAAATTTTAAAAAATAAAGTTCAGAATATATGTGATATTAGATTGGCATATTAGCTTACACATTAGCGTAAATAAAACATTAATATTGTAACATTGATAAAAAACTGATAGCTATCTTGTATATGCAGATTCTTATCTGCAAGAGATCTCAAAAATTTTTTGTAAATGAATAGCAAAGAGTTCCACTGCTATGTAGCAACACATCATCAAGTCTATCAAAATGAACAGACTATTTCTCCACAGTTCTTGAAAAAAATCTGTTCTAGGTTTCATTTTATTTAACTGTTACTAACACATGAAAAGTTCAAGCACTTAATTGCATTTCTTTGGCATAACATATTTAATAAAATAATAAAAAAATATATAAAATATCTTTCATAACATACACTTAAAATACATAAATTATACAACATATTCCACATGTTCTTCGTCAAAACTTTTCTTTCTTAAACAAAATTAAAAAAATATTTGTTTGCGTATGTACAGGAAAATTGAGTGTAAAATAAAGAAAGTGTGTATATAAAAAAAATCGTGGAAAAGCAAAAAAAAAAAAAAAAAAAAAAAAAGTAGGCTTGCTGACACAGCAATGCGCTACCAGATGCAAGCAGCTGAGATAGCTAACATTCACTAAAAGTCATTCTAGATGTCCAAAAACGCAAGCGACGACAAGTATCCTAGGGGTGAAGGAGCGAGATATTGCTATTCGTTCAAGCTCCGGCAGAATGGCACTTCCTTGCCTTATCGCCAATGTTCGTGTGATAAAAACATAGATTGTTTGCCGCTGGAGACAGTTGGACCTGCAGTATCTCGGTCGGATCCTTGACAGAGGAGGAGGCGACTTGATCAGTGAACTCTTCCGCGATAGGGGAACTCATTTTCACTCGTAATATGGATAATCCTATGAGAAAGTCGTCGTAAAGCATATCTGACTGAAGACTCAGCTCTGGTGGCTAACATGCTGAAACCCACGTGGATTACATTTGCAAGGCTCTTTTCTGCGGTTACAGGCCAGATTACAGTTAGAGTCACTAACTGTTATAAAGTCACAGGTTGTGTGCTGTTTATGAATCACAGTTGAGGTATGGAAGTCCGCCACATATTTCTTCTTTATAAGCAAAATTGGAGACGGCCATTCAGAATGTCTTTCAATAATTCCTGCTTTGACCAATTGCTCTATTTGTTGTTTGAATTCATCGTGCAAAGCCTGACGAACAGGGAAAGGAAGAGTCTATTGGAAAATCATTCGTACAATTAATTTGAGGTACGACCCAATCCGTATGACCAAGAGTTGTCATTGATTTTGAGAAAGCTGCATAATTTTTCATGAATAAATTTTTAAGTTGTGTAGCGTGATCACTATTCAAATGATTGAAATTAAAATCTTCAGCTTTTAAATCTAATTCACGCTACCTTAAAACATTTTCAGAAGCCTGTATAAAATCGCATGTATTAGAAAAATTAGAATCCTTGACATAATCATCATTATTTTCAACTACTTCAACCTTTTCAAAGTAACCAACCTCACATCCTTTGTTTAAATGTACCTGATTCAAAGAATTATTTATCAACATGTCAACATAAAAAAAAAAAAAAAAATTCTTATTACATTCACTATCATTTTTATCACATTCACCAGAATCATAAATAGCCTCAAATGTTGTAACATTACTAGGTACATTAGGAATCAATACAATGGTCTTACCTACAGGCATTACTTGGCTTCTTACCTTTGTATATATATAATCATTTGAACTAATCACTACGTTATTTACCAAAGTCAAATAATTATTATTACATTCTTTGTTAGTGTCCACCACATTATTTGCCATTTCATCATGAGAGAAATATTTTTTTTTACATTATGCCTTAACGTATTGACATTGGCATCATTAGGATTAAGAAAAGAAATTTTTATTCCATCAGCTAACACAATATTGTTTTCTAAAGAATTAATTGTAATGTTCTGTTTGAGGAAATCAAAACCAGGAATACCATGAAAATTGTCATTCTGTGGAATGTCCACAATAAAAAGGGCATGCTTGAAAAAGCATTTGTCTAATTTAAAAGAAATTTTTATACATGCCACAAATTTAATTTTAGAATTAACTGTGCTAATTGTAATTGATTATGCCAAATGTTTGTAATTAATTTTATGTTTAATTTGATTGAAAAAGTCCTTCGTTAATAAGGCGATATAACTACCCGTAACCACTAAAAATAGAATTTGTTGTCTTTTAATAAGTGCCTTAAAAACAGGTAATGAAGGAGCAATATTATTCATGCTAGCTATTAAATGTATGTTATTGTCATGATCAGATATATCAGTTTGGCATGCGATATCATTAGAAATTACTACAGGACTCAACATTTGAATTCCCACTGATTGTACCCCCTCAGGGGAAGACCTTCTTTAGGTTTTCACGGGTGTCGCAATCCCGGGGCCCCAGCGATCCTTCACTCCTCTTTTGTTTACCCTCCTCTCTACTTTGCTTTCTCCTTCGCTTTCTCCCTCAGTGTAGTTTCCTCCTTGGAGGTGAGGGCCCCCCTTTAGAAGCTGCGGTCGCTCTGTGCCGTCAGCTTCTATTGGCGGTTAAAACTGCCCACGTGTTTGCCGTGCGTGGAGACCCGTGTCCCCGGAAATGGGGATCCTGGTAATTGAGGGGTGTTCCGTAAAGGAAATCATCATTACAGAATTTCACAGACACGGAGAAACCTCAACACATTGCTTTGGCCTCGGCTTCGGGTAAACGGGAGGTATACAGCGTTCCCCTGTATATCAATCGGCTGGTGGTACAGATTTCGATCAACTGCTAGGGATCAAGCAATCGTACATCTACTGGGCACGTCGTTAAGGGTGGACGCTGCCTAAGGGATGTACTGAGCACGTATAGACCTGATTAGCACTGGTGTGCAATTGCACACCCCCTCGTTGGGCTCCGTGGTGGGTGGTGCGGTCGGGTCCGAATCTCAATTCCCCCAACATGGCTATGAAAAATTCTTTGTTAAACGTCAATGTTCCGCATACCTTAAATCCACTGTCCACTCCTAATGAAAACACTGATGCACAACTTTCACATATGAACGCTCGATTCTTCATCATCCACTATGTTGAAGGTACCTTTAATGAAACATCACCATTCTTAATACACAAATGTATCACAGACAATGTAGGAGAAGTCAAAAAAGTTAAAAAATTACGATCTGGAGACCTATTAGTTGAAGTATCAAGCAATAGACAAGCATCCAAAATAATGAAGATTAAAAACTTTGGCATAAAACCTGTTACAGTGACACCCCATACATCCTTAAATATCTCACGAGGAGTAGTATCAGAACCTGAACTTTTGCACTGCTCTGAAGCCGAAATATTAGAAAACCTAAAAGATGAAAAAGTATGTGCTGTGCGTCGAATCACTATTCGACGCAATAACCAAATTATACGACTAAACATATTATTCTGACTTTCCAGTGTCCCACAATTCCATCCCATATTAAAGCTGGCTATCTATTATGTCCCGTTAGACCATATATACCAAATCCTATCCGCTGCTTCCAGTGTCAAAAGTTCGGTCATACTAAAACTTCCTGTCGTGGGTCACCGGCCTGCGCTCACCCCTCAGGGGAAAAACCTACTTTAGGTTTTTACGGGTGTCGCAATCCCGGGGCCCCAGCGATCCTTCACTCCTCTTTTGTTTACCCTCCTCTCTACTTTGCTTTCTCCTTCGCTTTCTCCCTCAGTGTAGTTTCCTCCTTGGAGGTGAGGGCCCCCCTTTAGAAGCTGCGGTCGCTCTGTGCCGTCAGCTTCTATTGGCGGTTAAACTGCCCACGTGTTTGCCGTGCGTGGAGACCCGTGTCCCCGGAAATGGGGATCCTGGTAATTGAGGGGTACTTTCTCCAACACATTGCTTTGGCCTCGGCTTCGGGTAAACGGGAGGTACACAGCGTTCCCCTGTGTATCAATCGGCTGGTGGTACTGGTTCGGCCAACTGCTAGGGTTCAAGCAAACGGACATCTACTGGGCACATCGTTAAGGGTGGATGCTGCTTAAGGGATGTACTGTGCGCGTATAGACCCGACTAGCACTGGTGCATGTACATGCATCCCCTCGTTGGGCTCCGTGGTGGGCGGTGCGGTCGGGTCCGAATGTCCAATCCCCAATATGGATTCGACACTTTCTTTATCTAACGTCAACGTTCCGAACTCTCTTACTGAGGGAGCTATTACCGCAAAATTCTTTCTCGTAAAATGTCAGGACGGAAACTTTAACCAAACATCCCCATTTCTAATCCATAAAACCATACTTTCTAATGTTGGAGAAGTTGCAAAAATTAAAAAAATACGCTCTGGCGACATCTTAATAGAAGTAACAAATAACAAACAGGCAAACAATATTATGCAATTAAAAACTATCGGCCTAAAACCAGTCACTGTATTACCCCATAGGACACTTAATTCATCAAGAGGCGTCATATCCGAACCTGACCTATTACACTGCTCAGAGGCTGAAATCCTTGAAAATCTGAAATCCCAAAATGTTTGTGCAGTTCGCAGAATCTCTATCAGACGCAATAACCAAACACTGGACACCAAACATATAATTCTGACTTTCCAATCACCTAAACTTCCTTCCCATATCAAAGCAGGATACCTCTCATGTGCCGTTAGGCCATACATACCTAATCCTACTCGGTGCTTTCAATGTCAAAAGTTCGGCCATACCAAACCATCCTGTCGTGGTTCCCCAACCTGTGCTCGTTGTGGGATCTCCGGCCACGACAGTGACACCTGCTCTAATCCACCCAAATGTGTGAACTGCAAACAAGATCATCCTTCATATTCCCGCTCATGCCCAAAATGGTCGTATGAAAAAGAAATCCAGTCCTTGCGTGCCACACAAGGACTGTCTTATCCAGAAGCCCGTAAAGTGCTCAACTCCCGTACCCCCAAACCCGGTCAGTCTTACTCTGAAGCAGTCAAATCTGTTAAATCAATTGCCATACAAACTGAGCCACCAACATCTGTGCCTGTCTCTATACCTACTTCCACTACTAAAACTAAACACTTAACCTCTAACCAAAATAATTCTTCCATAGCTCTACAAAAAAGTACATCCAAGAAGAAGTCTCAAAGCAACAACTCCACTCAAAATAGACCTATAATCAAAAAATCTGCTGCCTATAAGACAAAATACAGTAAGTCCAGACTTAAAAACATCCTTCCACAAAAACCCATTGACGATTCAATATTGCATTTAGATCCTACCGACTCTGACATTTCAGACAATATCATGGATGACGATGATATTCCTAGTACCCCACTTACACCTACGGGGACTAAAAGCAAGCTCTCCGTCATCCCTAACATCACTTGATTATGGCCCTGCTGCTATCTTGGAACTGCCACGGTTTCTTAAATAAAATCGATGACCTCAAAACTTTAATTTATGATCATAATCCCGCTTGCCTTGCCCTACAGGAAACATATCTCAGGACCAATAAACAAACGCAAATCCGTAATTATATCACCCTCAGAAAAGATTATGAGCTAGGGGACAGGGCCTCTGGCGGAGTTGCCCTCTTAATAAACAATAAATATCCTTATCGTCCCATTAATCTCAACACTACTTTGCAGGCTGTCGCCGCTAGCATCCATCTCAAACAACTTACCACAATCTGCAGTATCTACCTTCCCCTAATGAAACAATCAGTCAAACTTTACTAAATAATCTGGTCCTGCAACTTCCACCTCCTTTCATGCTCCTGGGGGACATGAATGCTCATAGTCCCTTATGGGGCAGTAAAGATATCAACAATAGAGGACAACAAATTGAACAACTCATAACTGACTATAATCTTTGCATCATGAATAATGGCGACAACACCTATTTCCATTATCCGACTAAATCATTTCATGCCATAGATATTGCAATCTGCTCTCCACCCATCCTTCCTCTGTATAATTTCTCTGCTTCTAGCGACCTACATAATAGTGATCACTTCCCAATTCTACTCTCACCTCTATATCAAAACCTTACCCATAATTCTACCATCTCTCGTTATGTACATGCCAAAGCAGACTGGGACGCCTTCACTGAGCTATCCGTCATACCCCCTGACGCCATAGAAGGTACAATTGATGAGGTCGTTACAAAAGTTACTTCTATCATAATAAAAGCTGCAGATGCGTCTATCCCTAAATCAAATAATACACTCCGAAAAAACAAAAAACCGTGGTGGAATGAGACATGTACCCTCGCCAAGAAGCAGCAACAGAAAGCATGGGGTGTCTTCCGGCGGTACCCTACAACCAAAAACCTTATTTCCTATAAAAAAGCAAAAGCCTACGCCCGTAAAATACGCCGGCATTCACAAAAGGAATCCTGGATTGACTATGTGTCCAGTATCACCTCATCTACTTCCAGTAAAGAACTGTGGACTAAAACTAAAAGGACAATGGGCATCTACAATAACCATCCTATATCCTGCCTTTCCATCAATAACTCCACAATATCAGACCCAAAAGAGATAGCCAACGCTATCGCTAAGTCCCTAGCTTTCAATTCTAGCAGTACCTCCTATTCAAACACCTTCCTTACATATAAACAACAATCTGAAAGGTATAAATTAAATTTTAATACTCTTTCCCATTTTCCTTACAATAGCATGTTCACCGTCAATGAACTCATGAGGTACCTAAAGCAGTCATCAAATACCTCCCCTGGTCCAGACGGCATCACATATGAAATGTTAAAACACCTACCCTACAATTCTTTACTTAATCTTCTACACCTATACAATAGAATCTGGAATGAGCATGCATTTCCTTCCTTCTGGAGGAATGCTGTGGTCATTCCCTTTCCTAAACCTGGAAAAGATGCATCTGATCCGAATAATTACCGCCCAATAGCGCTTACTAGTTGCCTGTGTAAGCTGATGGAAAAGATGGTTAATGCTCGCCTAGTTTATGTCTTAGAAGCCCAGGGCCATATACACCCTTTTCAGAGTGGCTTCCGTAAAGGCAGGTCCACCAGCGATAACATTTTAAACCTGGAGACAAACATCCGTCACGCATTCCTGCGAAAAAATCATTTAGTGTCCATCTTCTTCGATATAGAGAAAGCCTATGACAGGACATGGCGGTACGGTATTCTCCGTGACCTCCACACCTTGGGCTTCCGTGGCCATATGCCTATTTTTATACAAAACTTCCTTTCTCTACGAAATTTCAGGGTCCGCATAGATAACACAGTGTCTAGTAATTTTACTCAGGAAGAGGGTGTGCCTCAAGGTTCTGTACTGAGTGTCACCCTCTTTTCCATAAAAATTAATGACATTCTAAACCAACTCCCTACCACTGTTTGTGGTAGCCTCTATGTAGATGACCTACAGGTCTCTTGCCAGGGCAAGGACATGCGTCTCTTAGAACGGCAATTACAAAATACCATCAAACGCATTTTAAATTGGTGTAACACTAACGGCTTTAAAATCTCTGCCAACAAGACAGTAGCCATCCACTTTTGCAGGAAGCGTGGGATCCATCCAGATCCAGAACTTTACTTAGGCCGGTCCAAAATAGAAGTCCGGGATTCTGCCAAGTTTTTAGGTGTTTTCTTTGACAAGAAACTCACGTTCGCTCAACATATTTCCTACCTTCGCAGCAAATGCGAAAGGAACTTGAATATTTTAAAGGTGCTTTCCAATACCTCTTGGGGGGCTGAGCGTGATGCCTTGTTGCGTGTATACCGTGCTGTTATCCGCTCAAAAATGGATTACGCTTGCAGCATTTATGGATCAGCCTGCAAGACAGCTTTAAGAAAACTTGACACTGTGCATCATACCGCACTACGTATCTGCTCCGGAGCTTTTAGGACTTCTCCAGTCCAGAGTCTTTACATAATCTGTCATGAGCCATCCCTCACTCATACTCGTCATAAGATTTCACTCACTACATTTTTCCGGATACTTTCTCATCCTTCACACCCCTTAAAGTCCTCTTTTTTAGATAATCACCTGGATCGCTTTTACCAAAATCGTCCATCTTGCATACCTCCTTTTGGACTCCGAAGTCGCCGGAGTCTTATGGGTACCCATTTAGCTGATGTAAGGGTCTCTACTAGCTCGCATCTTGAAATTTCACCGTGGGACACTCCATATGTCTACTACTTACAACCTTTCAAAAGTTTCACAAAACAGAATACGGATCCTCTAATATATCAACAGCTATTCCACGACCACAAAGCCAAATATTATAAGTATGAAAATCTCTATACGGATGGTTCAAAGTCTGAAAACCATGTTGGCTTTGCCTATACCGATCGTTCTCACACATGCAGCTATACTCTCCCTACCTTTTGCTCTGTATTCACTGCCGAACTTTTAGCCGTTTATGAAAGCCTCCGGTTCATCTCTACCTCAGACAAAAAACGCTTCATAATCTATACAGACTCTTTAAGCGTTCTGGAAGGCCTCCACTCTGACTCTACTTCAAATAGCTATATTAGTAAAGTCCGCTATATGCACAGACAACTAACTGATAATGGCTATGATATCCTTTACTGCTGGGTACCGAGTCACACCGGAATACAGGGCAATGAGGAAGCTGACTCTCTGGCCAAACTAGCTACCCTTCCTTATCCCTGCCCTCTGCCTTATAGCGATATAAAATCAGGAATATCCTATCTCATACAAGACCATTGGATCAGCGAATGGAATAGAGAAATAGACAATAAACTGTATCAGATACACCCATCTCTCAACCACTGGTCCTCTCATCCCAATCGCAAGCATGATGTCATTCTGACACGTCTCCGCATCGGACACACGAGACTAACCCATAAACACTTACTGCTAGGTGAACCTGCTCCGGAGTGCCCCCATTGTCATACTGACCTCACCATTCGTCATATTTTAACCTCATGCACTGCTTTTAATAGTTTTTACCAAGCACTTTTTAACTTCTCTCATCCCAAACTTGACGATATTTTGGGTGAAACCCCGCATCGGAATCTATTTGCCTTTCTTAGGCGCACCAATATTTTTTACTCAGTGTGAAGTACCTATTTTTGTCTGACTAGTATCAGGATGGGGACCCCCCATCCAGATGTCTTTATCCCACTTTTATCTACTTTTAACACTTATCGAATTTTACTTTTCACCTTTTTAGTCTTTACCTTTTAGCTTTTACTGGGTTTTGTGATAGCTTTTTACCTGGTTGCATCTTTATATCGTTTTAACTCATCGTCTGGCGCAGCATGTCCTTTCTGGACCTTGTGCCAATAAACACCAACAAACCAACCAACCAACCGGCCTGCGCTCGTTGTGGTGCCTCTGACCACGACAGTGATACCTGCTCTGCAGCTGCAAAATGTGTCAACTGTAAACAGGAACATCCATCATATTGAAAGTCATGCCCAAAATGGGCATTTGAAAAAGAAATCCAGTCAATACGTGCTACACAAAGAATCTCATACCCTGAAGCTTGTAAAATAATAGAAGATCGTACACCAAAACCTGGCCTATCCTATGCTGCAATAGTAAAATCTACGAAATCAATAGCCATTCAAACCGACTTTCCATCAAATATTTCCACCATCAATACCATAACAAGTAAACAAAGTACTCTTAAGCAGAACAAACCTTGCTCTACATCCCCAAAAACTCCACCTAAAAAAAAAGTAACAAGTAATAGCTCTACCCAAAACAGACCACAGCTTAGTAAAACATCTACTTACAAATTAAAATATAACAAATTTAGCAAGAAAAAAGTACCTCCACAGCCACATATTGATGACACAATTTTAAAACTAGATCCATCTGAAACTGATCTTAGTGATGAAGAATCGATGGAACACGAAGAAATAAAACCGCCTGATATCTCTGCAGGGATTACAAAGGAGATGCACAATGCCCATAACATTACATAATTATGGCATTGTTGCTCTCATGGAACTGCCACGGCTTTCAGAATAAAATTGATGACCTTACAACACTTCTCTATGACCTCAATCCCGCCTGCTTTGCTCTTCAAGAAACTTATCTCAAACCCGATAAACATCCTACCATCAGCAAATATACAATCCTTCGGAAAGACTACGAACTGAGTGACAGGGCCTCTGGTGGTGTGGCCCTGTTAGTCAACAATAACTATCCCTACATAATAGTCAATCTGAATACCAATCTCCAAGCAGTTGCCGCTCGTGTCAAATTAAAACAGCTCACTACCATCTGCTGCATTTATCTCCCTCCCAATGAAACAATTAGCCAAACATCTCTCAATAATCTTATTCATGAACTTCCAACACCATTTATACTCCTTGGTGACATGAATGGCCATAGCCCATTATGGGGCAGCAAAGATACCAATACTAGAGGTGAACAAATAGAACAAATTACAACTGATTTCTCTCTATGTATTATGAATAACGGCAACAATACTTACTTCCATCATCCAACTAAATCCTTTCATGCCATCGACCTTGCCATCTGTTCTCCTTTAATCCTCCCCTTCTATAATTTCTCAGTTTCTGGTGACTTGCATAACAGCGATCACTTTCCGATCATTCTCTCACCCTTATATCAGAATGTCAACCAAACCACTAACATACCCAGATACATACATAATAAAGCAGACTGGCAGACCTTCACCTTGCTATCTACCATATTACCAAACATTATTGAAGGAAACATAGACGAGGTCGTTAGGAATGTCACCTCCATTATCATTAATGCAGCTGACGCGAGCATTCCAAAATCTGTTAAAAGCAACCATAGAATAAAAAGGCCGTGGTGGAACGAGGCTTGCACACTCGCTAAAAAACAGCAGAAGAAAGCGTGGGGTAATTTTCTTCTAGTTTTTTTGGCTTCCGATACCAATTTCACAGCAAGGAAGGTAGTCTGTGAGCGGTCAGAAGGTCCAAACTTCTTTCAGCACAGTCCCGTAAAAGAAAGTCTTTTGTTCTTCGATCCTGCATACCTGAAGTCAATCGCACGTAATCAAATTAAACTTAAAAAAAAAAAAATCCATTGCTGTGACCTGAACCTCACCCCCTACCATCCAAAAGGGGCAAGTGCAGTATTGTAGAACTTGCAGGAGATTGGCATCATACCAGTTTTGTGATGAAGGTTTTGCTTGCTTTTATTCGAGGGCCAAAGAAGAGGTAGACAAGGATTAGATGATTTAGTATTCCATTTTGTGCGTTGTGTAAGTAGCAATAACTCAGATAGATTCTCCAACAAGAAGATTTAACTTGATTCTATTTGAAGACAGGCAACATCTTACAATTTTATTAGATGGCAAGGGGGCGGGGGATAGACTGCCGAATTTATGTGACCTACCAGGTGCTAAAACTGGAGCTAAAGTGATCTCATCATGGAGCGAAACAATTAGACCTAACCAACAAACTTAGTTATGCAGTGCTAACACAAAATATGCCAATATGCAAAAAATAGGCACATACATCCAGAGTGGTTAAGAATAAATGAGTGTATTAATTTTATAAACAAAAACAATCAGGTGCAGAAATTTAAAAAGGTTACCAAAGTGTGTCAATGAAGAAATCACCAGCATGATATCATGGGAGACTGCTGAAAAAGGAAAAAAAACAAAAACAGTATCGCCCAAAGAGAGCACCTGCGAAAGAAATTCCTTTTAACGTACTGAATAAGAATTAGCAAATCTGCGGTCATAAACCATAAAAACCGAAATACTATGAGCGATGTGGGGGGTTGAACCATGTAATCAACAAATTTTTTTACGGCATCTGTAGATGGCGCATTTTCCATTATGGAAAGCCCGCATTGTCCAAGGAATCTGGTGGGATATGTGCTAAAGCAGAGCATTTTGTGATAAACGACTTTATATCGTTATTCTTGTACTCACTAATTAGGTCTAGATTTTGTACCTTCCTAAGTAAACTTTGATTGTAATGGCAATTATATCCTTTCAGTTCTACCGTAGGAAAACACTTTAACGTAGCATTGATCACAGCCACCTCATAATCAATTCTGATTTTTTTTTTGGCAACCACAATGGCATTTTGTCTTTCAAAAGAGAAAAAAAATCTTTCATAGGTACTTTGGTTTGTTTGGTAGGAACACATATACACATGAAAGAATGTGTGTTACTTTCAGCATGCTGCCAATATCAATGTGAAGGCTATAGACTTGAGCAAATTGTCTTGGGCAGCACTTAAACGTGCCATCTCGAAAAACTTCTACAGCATCTTTAAAGCATTTCAGTCCTTTTTCGGAACCAAATATCATAATTCTGTTATCACCAGAACTATCAGCAATCAAAAAATCATCAGTGTATTTCGCACACAGAATCACATTCCCTCTGCCTTCCGACAGCAATGAGTCTGCCAGAGTCTTTCTACGATTTCTGAACATGGTAGACTTTATGGAGGACAGATTCGGAACCTTTGCCACTAAATCTAATCCTTGATCCAAAGCTGGAGTGAATATTTCTTTTTGTATAGTTGGGATAGCTGTTAGTTCTTCACGGCATCTTTTTAAACCTTCATCTTTCATTTTTTCCCACAGTGATCTTTGCATTGTCTGGTGCACATGAATGCCCTTGTTCTTTCAATATCACATTTTCATCAGAAGACGTAATCAAACTTCCAAAGCATCGCTTGGATTGGCATAACCATCGCTTGTTTCCACTCTTGTATTCCTCTTTAAAACGGAAAGACATTCCGCCAAAAATTAAGGCATTTTGACCATGTTTTATACGTGTATATTCCATTGCAAACAGTCTACAAGAATTTGTTACAGATATGAAAATCAATTCAGCTTACTCAAAAACCAATGTGTGTTGGTAAAGACGGTTTCATAATGGAAAATGACTAAGCACACATCAACACGTGTTGAAGTCAAAATTGCTCAAATGAACTCTCGTACAATTGTAATTTTATTTCATAGTAAAAGTTAATACAAAAATAATCTGTTAGGCTAATGAACTAAACAACTCATGTTCTCATAATAAATTAAAAAATAATTCATTTTATGTAATAATTACTAACAAAGAGTGAGGTAACACTCTTGATCATTAATAAAAATACTCACCTTTCTTCCAATATTTCTGAAATCAATCAAGAACATCTAATAAAAGAACATGCACTGGGTTGTGTTAATTCAAGGAAAGAAAATAAACAGTCACACACACAGCTTGTAAAAAGTGGTGTCATCTAATTAAACAAAATTAAAACCTAAAAAGGTAACACTTACAACACAGCTCTAGGACATGCCTTTACTACCCAATATTGACAATCAATAAGTTTTTTATTTTTTAATACCAACATATGCTAGATAATCATATGTAACATACATTTTTTTATAAGACTAATCGAAAAATTAGTATTTGAAAAATCAAGTTATGTTTGAGAAAATGAGTTTTGGACAGCGAGAAAACCCCTTGTCTTACATGTCAAATTCTTTCGTCTTTTCAAGGTGTTCATAATCTTAAAATTCTCCAAAAAAATTAAAGTCATGTAGAACAATAGCTCAACAAACAAGAATATGATATACTTTTTGCATAAATAAAAATAAAAATAACTATCTGATGTAAAGTACTGCAGACAAGGTTAGGCAAAATTTTTTACTGACCCATTTCTGAAAGAGACTGTAGAATTAATAAAATATTAAGACAAATTTTCCACTAATAAAAGATATTTAATGTATATGTTTAGTATTTTTCTTAACAAAGAAGCTCTTTTACAATGTGTGAAAAGAAAAGGTTTTGCCTATTTGAATTATTCGTCTGTGCAGTATTTGGCACCAGAACTTATCTTTTCTGGATATCCGTGTTCATTATTCATAAACAAGTTTATTACAGCTATGCTAAATATTAGCAGTATTTCTCACTTTGCATTTTTTTTTGTGTGTGTGTGTGTATGTGTGTGTTTCCGCCAAGATGCATAAAAAATCCCTTCTGACGATACTTTCTTTTCAAGCTATTTTATATAGAATCCAAACTTTTATTCCAGCCGAGTTCAAAATATTGTAAAACAGGCATAACGGCCAAAGACGTGATGGCGCTTTTACGAAATTCTTCCTCATCATATGATCCAGTGTGTCTACACCCTCAGGGGTAAGACCTACTTTAGGTTTTTTCGTGTAATTTGTCGCAAAAATCCCGGGGTACCACAGCGATCTTTTGCGTTTCTTTGTTCTACCCTCCTCTTCCTCCTTTGCTTATCCCCTTCCTCTTCCCCTCAGTGTAGTTTCCTCTGTGGAGGTAAGGGCCCCCCTTTAGATATTTAATGTATATTTAGAAGGTTGCTAATACAAAACTATTAAATAATTACACGTTACACTAATCACCACATTAAAATATATTTATTCTAAAACTTCTACGAATTATACGTTACATTTTGAAAACGATAAAGAATTAAGCAAGTTCACATTTGGATATACAAAGATATATAATGTATATGTATATGCAAATTTAGAAGCTGCGGTCACCGTGTGCTGTCAAATTCTATTGGTGGAAAATAGTACTGGCCTAAAACTGTTACAGTGCACCTCATACCTCCCTAATATCTCCGAGGAGTCGTAACGAAAACCCCCCCACCCCCCCCCCTGACCTTTTGCACTGCTCTGAAGCTGAAATACTTGAAAACCTAAGAGATGAAAAAGTATGCGCTGTGCATCGAATCATATTCGGCGCAATATTCATTAATCAATCTAAAAAATATTATCCGAAACTTTTCAGTCTCCCACTATACCATCTCATATTAAGCCGGCTACCTATTAAGTCCGTCAGACCATTTATACCAAATCCCACCGTTTGCTTCAGTGCAAAAGTTCGGCCATTACTAAAACCTCCTGTTCGTGGGTCACCTGCTCTGTGCACGTATGTGGTGCTACTCGGCCTCGACGTAAAGTCCTGCTCTGCAGCTCCTAAAATGTGTAAAAATGTAAAGAGGAACCATCCTTCCTACTCCAGGATCTTGCCGAAATGGCGTTTTGAAAAAAAGAAAATCCAGTCCTACGTGCCTCTCAACGAATCTCAGATCCGAATCCGTAAGTTAATAGGTACAGCTGACACAAACCTGGTTTATTTTAAGCCGCTGCAACAAAATCAACCAAACCAATAGCAAACTCAAACCTGAATTACCAAAATCCGACCTGTCTCCTTTCCTTCTGCCAATCAGCCACAAATACCTGAAAATCATATCCAATCTAAAATCAATCCCCCACGCTCCACAAAAACAGATATCTAAGAAAAACTCTCAAAATGTTACTCAAACCAGACCACAAATAAAAAAAGTCATCGGTCCTACAGATCAAAGTACAAGTACAAACCCAAAATCAAACACGTTTCCTCACAACCGCCCTATAGATGACAGTATCCTACATTTGACCCTTCTGACTCTAAAGTCAGAACCTCCCCATGGCATTGGATGACGACATCCCTAGCACTCCTCTCAAGCCTACGGGGACTTCCGAGACAAGGATTGAGCATCATCCCCAACTCAACAGTTAATGGGCTCCCTGCTGCTATCCTGGCACCTGCTCTACGTTTCCTTAATTAAAAACGACTGACCTCAAATACTGATTTATGTCATATCCCCGCTTGCCTCGCACTTCAGGAACTGTTCTCAAAAACCAATAGACCTCTACCCAAAATCCGTAATTACACTGTCCTTCACAAGGACAATGAGCTCAATGATAGGGCCACAGGTGGAGTTGCCCTATTAATCAACAATAGCTACTCCTCACAACTATAATCAATCTTAACACAAATCTCCAAGCAGTGGCACTTCGTATCCAATTAAAACCAACTCACACTGTCTGACAGTACACCACCCCCCCCCACCCAACCCTATACCTCCTCCAGTGAAGCAATCTGCCCAAACATCACTCAATAAGCTCCTTCAGCAGCTCCTCCTCCTTTCATCCCTCGTCGGTGACATGAATGTCATGGTCCCTGTGGGGAAGCAAGGACACCAACAATAACAGGCTTCAAATCGAACAAACTTCTCCTGAATTTCTCTTATTGTGCATGAACTAATGGTGACAACTTACTACAACTAGCTCCAACTAAAATTTCTATGCAATAGACCTTGCCATCTGTTTTCCATCACTCCTTACCACATATAATTTTTCTGTATCCGCAGTGATCTCCACAACAGTGATTCATTTTCGATTCTTCTGTCACCTCTGTACCACAATCCCAACATACTTCAGTACCCTAGATACATTAATGATAAGGCAGAATGGTTCACCTTCACTTCCCTGTCTGCCATCATCTCTGATGTTGTTGAAGGCCCCATAGACGATGGTTGTACAAAACGTTACTTCAAATTATCATCAAAGCGTGATGACAGCCTTCACCTAAATCAGGCATCAGACCTCGACGCAATAAAAAACGTGTTGGAATGAACAATGCACCCTTGCTAAAAAAGCAGCAGCAGAAAGCCTGGAGCCATTTTTCGGCGGTACCACCACCGAAAACCTCACCCTCTTAAAACAAGCTAAAGGCTTATGCACGTAGAGCGTCCGGAGTCAGTCTGTCAGAGAGAAATCCTGGATCAAATATATCTCCAGATCATAGCCTCTACTTCTAGTAAGGAAACTATGGCCGAAAACAAAAAGTAGCCATGGGTATTCTATACTAATCAGTCTATTTATGTCTATCCATAAAATAACAGCATTATATCCGATACAAAAAGAAATCGCAAATACATATTGGTGAAATCTCTCTCTTCATCTCATGCAGTTACCTCCTACTCAAACTCTTTCACTCTCCATATAAACAAAAAGCAGACAAACGACAAAAAATAAATTTCAAAACCTCTTCACCACTTCACGTACAATAGCGACATTACCATCCATGAACCACCAAACAGTTAAAACAGTCCTCAAACACATCCCAGGTCCCGATGGTATTACATATGAAATGCTGAAAACACTTAACTCCGTGCTCTTTACTCAAACTTTGACAATTGTACAATAGAATATGGATACGAACAAACCTTTCCCACTATTGGAGAAATGCAATAGTTATTCCCTTTCCTAAACAGGAAAAAACATACATCTAACCCTTAAATAACTAGACCCATAGAACTTACTAGTTGTTATGTAAATTAATGGAGACAAATTATCAATACCCGTCTTGTTATCATTTTAGAAACGGGAAACCATATACATCCCTTCCAGAGTGGCTTCCGGAAGGGTAGATCCACCATAGATAACATACTAAAATTAGAGACCAAATTCGTAAATGCCTTCTTACGGTAAGAAACCACTTAGTCTATGTGATTTTTGATATTGAAAAGGCATATGGAACTCAACCGAACGGGAGGTACGGTATCCTCTTGGCTCTTCATAATATAGAACTTCCGGGGGCAACCTACCAACCTCTATAAAAAACTTTCTGTCACTCCAAAATTTCCGGGTCCGGATTAATGGCATGATATCTACTAACATTGTTGCAAGAGGAGGGTTTGTTCCAGGGCTCTGTTCTTAGTTTTCACCTTTTCTCAATAAAATATTAACAACATCCTGAAACAACCTACCTCGACTGTCAACGGTTAGTATTTATGTAGATGACCTGCAAAATCTTCCTGTCAGGAAAGGACATGCGCCTGATAGAACGCCAGCTTCAGAATTGCCATCAACCGCATCTTAAGTTGGTGTGACAGAAATGGGTTTAAAATATCAGCAGAGAAAACAGTTTGTACCATTTTTGCCGGAAGACGCGGATCACCGATCCGGAACTTATCTGGACTATACCTAATATTGCTGTCAAGGATTCTACTCAAACTTTTAGGTTTAAAATTTTGTACAAGAAACTTACATTTGCTTAAAACATATATTCAGACATCCGCAATAAATGCGAGTAAAAAAACTTAACTCATTGGGGGGCATACCGTGATGTCTATCTTGCGCATTCTACGGCTGTCATCCGTTCCAAATTGACATGTTTACAAGCTGCGTTTATGGATGGCTTTAAATCTGCACTAAAAAAAACTTGGACACTGTGCATCATACTGCCTATGCATTATGCTTTCTCTGGAGTTTTTAGGACATCGCTTGACATAGGCCTTTCCGTACTGTCATGAACCAATCTCTCAACTCTCAATACGTCACATCTTATCATTAAATACTTTACTTTCGTATTCTCTCTCATCCCTCAATCCATTAAAAGAGCTCTTTCATAGATAATCATCTTGACCGATTTTTATGTGAATCGTCCAGATTACTCCATCCCTTTGGGCTAAGGCTTCGTAGGAGTCTTGTCGGTACCCCTAACTGGGGTTGTAAATGCTCATTACATGACCTTTTCATGATATCACCACCATCGGAATATACTGCAGAATACCTTCTTCACCTTTCAAGGGCTTTGCAATACAAGGATACTGATCCTCAAAATCTACCAACAGTTCTTCTCTGAATCACAAATCAACCAAATATGAACAATATGGAAATATATACACTGATGATCCAAAAGTGGAAAATCACGTTGGTTTTGCCTTCGTGGCTCATAATCATACCCGTAGCTATACTCTACTCAATTTTGTCATCTTTACTGCCGAATTACTTGCCATATATGAAAGCCTCATGTATATCTCCAGAATGAAAACAATAAATTTATCTTGTACTCAGACTTTTGTGGTCCTTGAAAATCTGAAATTATGGTCCATAAACACATTCCAATGTCATAAGGTTTTACAGAAGATATGAACAACTTCTAATCCGTGGGTACAACATCCTCCATTGTTGTGGTACCCAGCCATGTTTATGGGGATCGCTGGAACGAGAAGGCAGACGCACTTGCCAGAGATGCAACCCTCCCATAATAGGCAATCTACCCTATAGCGACATCAAGTCTTGCATCTGTCCATAGTAAAAGGCAACCTGGACGGGTAATTGGGGCAATCAAAACCGAAACAACTTGTTCTATTCGCCCAAGCTCTCGCAATTGGTCATAGCATCCCAATCCGAAGACTAGATGTTAATTTTGACACGTCACCGCATACGGCCACAAAGACTTACCCAATAAAGCACTTACTTCCTGTTGTGATCCAGCTCCGGGAGTTGCCCCATTGACATACCTTATCTCCACCTTTTCGTCATCTATTAACACCTCATGCACGGCTTTAAATGATTTTACAAAAAACTTTTTAACTGCTCTATATCCAAACTGACGACATTATTGGGTGAACCCCACACCGTAACTGTTTGCCCTTCTCCGATGCAAAACATTATATTAATTCTGTATGAAATGTCACTTTTATCTGACAGGTATATTGATGGGAGGCCCCATCCAGTTGTCTTCTTTTACCCTCTTTTATCTACTTTACCACCTTTTGACATCTTTACTCGTCTCAATCTAACTTTACGTTTTAGTTCTACAAGGTTTTTTATGACACCCCTTACCGAACACCTTCTGTATATGGCTTAACCTTTGGTCTGGCGCAGTAGTCCTTTCAGGACCTTGTGCAAAAAACAACCAACCAACATTTCTGCACTTCCCCCTTCGGACTTAGAATCCGTAGAGAGTGTATGTCGGTACCCAATTTGGAGGATGTTAATGCATATACTTGTTCATTTCATGAGTGCACCATGGACTAAATTGAGATTTTTCCTACCTACAACATTCGAAGGCTTCACAAAACCAAAACACTGACCCCATAATTACCAACAGTTATTTCCCCCTCACCCCCCCCGCCCCACCACCTCCCCACACCAAGCCAAATACTAAGACAACCTCCCGACGCCAATACTATATTACTGAGACTCAAAATCTCATAATCACGTAGGCTTTGCGTATGACATCACAATCATTCATACAACCACACCCTACCATATTTTGCTTGTATTTACAGCCGAATTAATAGATATTTATGAAGCCTACTTTAACATCTCGAGAACAAATACCCAAAACATTTCATCATCTCTTGACTCAATAAGTGTATTAGAGAATCTGAAATCGGCGCCTCACTCATAGTTAGATTTTAAAAAGTCCTACGCATGCACAAGAGATCAAAACCGTGGATACAACTTCCTCTAACTGCTGGGTACCTAGCCATACTGGGGATTCTGGGAAACGAGAGAAGCTGATTCTTTGTCAGGCAATTCTACTTGTCCCATTATAATTGCGATCTACCTTATATGATATAAAATCTGGCAATCTCTCCCTAACAAAGGCCAACTTTGGAATCATATATGGGGACGGCGAACCTAAAACAAACTTCTCTCTAATCGGCCGGCCCTTACCCACCTGGGTCCACTAACCATACAGCAAGAACGCATGTTATTATGATCGTCCTTCGCATTGGCCATACAAGGCTTACCCATAATGTACCTTCTATTGAGCGTCGAACCTCCTCCAGAATAGCCCTCATTGTCATACTCATCTTACTATTCATCATCTTTTTATCCTCTTGCTCTGCTTTTAAAAACATTTTACCTAAAAACATACTTTTAATTTTTCTATCCAGACTTGACGACCTTTTGGGGGAAACCCCTCACCATCACTTGTTTTTTTCTTCAAGGGCTAACATTCTTTTCTCGGTGTGAAGTGTATGCACTTGTCTGAATAGTATCTTGGAAAGGAACCCCCATCCAGATGTCTTTAATTCACTTTTTATCGCTTTTAACACCTTTTGATTTTACTGTTTACCTTTTGTCTTTACAATTAGCTTTTAGTGACTTTAGTGGTACCTTTCATCTGGAATAACATCATGATATGATTTTAACTTCTGTCTGGCACAGCATGTCTCTTAGGACCTTGTGCCAATAAACACAACCAACGCTTTGCTTTCGTGTCAAAAGTTCGGTAATACTAAAACCTCCTGTCAATGATCACGGCCTCCGTCATGCAGTGACACCTTGCTCTGCAGCTGCAAAATGTTGTTAAACTTGTAAACAGGAACATCCTTCATATTCATGCCCCTAAATTTTGCATTCAAAAAGTAATTCAGGCCCTGTTGCTCTTATCCAGACGCCGTAAAAAATAGGACAGCCTGTTACCCTAAAACTGGATTGTCTTCTGCAGCCCTGCTCCTCAGGGGAGGACCTACTCTAGGTTTTAATGGTGTGTCGCATCCCCGGGGCCCCACGCGATCTTTCGCTCTTCTTTGTTCTACCCTCCTTTCCTCTAGCTGTCTCCTTCTTTTCCCCTCTCAGTGTAGTTTCCTTTTGGAGGGTGAGGGCCCCTTCAGAAGCTGCAGTCACTCTGTACCGTCAGCTTCTATTGGCGGGAGGGAAACTACCCACGTGTTTGCTGTACGTGGGACCCGTGTCCCCGGAAATGGGAAACTGGGGTAAATGGGGCTGCCCTTTTTTTCACTTCGGCAGTGTTCCCGTAGGGGAATCATTGAATGGCATTTCCATTGGGACGGGATCAACCTCACACATTACTTTGGCCTCGGCTTCGGGTAAAACGGGGAGGTACACAGGTTCCCCTGTGTATCAATCCGGCTGGTTGGTATTGAGATGTTCAACTGACTAGGGATCAAGCCAATCGGATCTTCTGCTGGGCACGTCGTTATGGGTGGACGCGGCTTACAGGACTGTACTCGTGCGCGTATAGACCCCGGCTAGCACTGGGCAAGTATAAAGCATCCCCTTGTTGGGCTCCGTGGGTAGGTGGTGCGGCCGGGTCCAAAAACACCTTTTTTCCACCTGGCTTCGAATTTTCTTCTTCTCCAATCCACATCAGACACAAAAATATTCTGCCAATCAAGCAAAGAAAACATAGGATTTCAATTTTATTAATACAAAATGCTCGAGTCTTCATCATTCACCATTGTTGAAGATAAATTCCATGATATCCCATTCCTTATCCAAAATGTATCACATTCTAAAGTAGGTGAAGTTAAAAAGTTAAAAAATTGGAGATCTGGAGACCCTCCTGGTAGAGTATCAAACAATAGACAGCCTCAAAAATAATGCAAATAAAAACTTTGGACTAAATCTGTTACTAGTGTCACCCCATTCATCTTTAAATACATCCGAGAGGGGAGTCATATCAGGGACCGAACTTTTACATGCTCTGAAGCTGAAAATACTAGAAAATCTGAGAGTACGAAAGCGTATGCGCTGGTCCGTCGAATTATATTCAAGCAATAGCCAACGTATAACACCAAAACATAGTCTCTAACTTCTCCAGTTCCTACCATTTCCATCACATATACAAAGCGGGCTATTTATTATGACTGTTAGACCATACGTATCAAATCCAATCCGTTGCTTCCAGTGTCAAAACGTTCGACCATACTAAAATTCTGCGTGGCCAACACCTGGCATGTGCCGTTGCACGTCATCTGGCACGACAGCGACACCTTGTCCCCAAAAGTGCACCAGCAAACTGTGTTAATTGTAAACAGGACCACCCCTCTATTCAAAACTCATGCACCTAAGCTGGGTCCTCGAAAAAAGAAAATTCAGTCTATACGTGCCACACCAAAGACTTTCTTACCCTCGAAGCATCGTAAAATAATAGAAGCTCGCACACAAATATCTGCCTATCCATATGATGCTGCAGTAAAATCTACCTAAATCAATAGCTACTCAGACTGATCCACCAACAATACATCCCTTACCAATACCTCACTATCAGTAAACCAAACAGCACCCAAACAAAAATAATCCATGCTCTATATCCCAAAAAATTCCTCAAGAAAACGATACCCAGCAATTAGTTCCACCAAAAGTTAGGCCATTGCTCAGTAAAACAGCTTCCTATAAACTAAAATACAAATAAATCTTAGCATGAAAAAGTACCTCCACAACCACACATGTGACTCCATTTTAAACCTAGACCATCAGAATCCGACATTAGTGATGAAGAATCCATGGAGCAAGAAGACATTATACCTCCAGATATCTCTGCCGGGATCACAACTAAGAAGACAAAAAATGCCATAACATCACTTAATTATGGGCATTGTTGCCTCTCTTGGAACTGCACGGTTTCCTCAAACCTAAAAGATGATCTCAAAATGCTGCTTTTTATCATAACTCCCGCATGTTTGCTTTACAGGATAACTCTTCTCAATTCACAACAAAATCTCCTTTCCCACGATATACCATCCTCCGAAAAGCCATGAGTTGAACGATTAGGGCGTCAGGTGGTGTCGCCCTGTTAACCCTGTTTAATTAACAATGCTTAACCCATCAATCACTTAACATCAGGGCACAAGTCTACAAGCCATTGTGTTCGTAATACACTCAAAACAACTCACTACAATATGCAGCATATAACTACCTCCAAATGGAAACCATCCACCTATTTACTCATTAACCTTATCCTGCCAACTCCACCTCCTTTCATCCTTCTTGGTGATTTCAACGGTCATCAGTTCTTGTTGGGGTAGCAATTGAAACTAACATAGAGGTCAACAAATAGAAAAAATCATAACTGATTCTTTCTCATCTGCATTATGAATAATGGGGACAGTACCTAATTTCCATTACCCTACTAAACCTTCCATGCCATTCGATCTCGCATCTGTTCTCTCCAATGTTCCTTTATATAATTTCTCTGTCTCTTGCGATTCTACCACAATAGTGATCCATTTTTCTCTTTCTCCTCTCTCCTACGTATCAGAGTCCTATCCTAAATTTTACCATCTCCCGATATTTCTATGATAAAGCAGATTGGCAACCTTTCACCTCACTTTCTACGATATCTTTGGATCTTATCAGCGGTACTATTGATGAGGTTGTCAATAAAAATCACTTGTTATCATGAGCGCAGCAAGCATGCATAGTATCCCAAAAATCGGCAGCAGCCTCGAATATGTAAAAAAAACCGTGGTGGAGAACCAAAATTGACCTCGCCAAAAAGCAGCAAAAGAGGGCATGGAAACCTTTTTCGGCGGTATCCCACCACGAAAACTTTATCTGTTTAAAAAGCAAAATCTTGATGCTCGCAGAATCAGGCGTCTTTCTACAAAAAGAATCTTGGTTCAAGTAACGTATCCAGCAATTCTACCTCACAAACCACTAAGGGAGCTCATGGACAAAACCAAAAGAGCCATGGGACTCTACAATAACCATGCTGTATCCTGCCTTTCATGAATAACCCTATTATTTCAGATATAAATGAAATAGCTAAATTTTACCATTGGACAAACCCTTGCTCTTCACATCTTGCCATCCTTATTATTCAAATCGTTTCCTCCCTATAACAAAACAATCGAAAAACATACTTTAAATTTTAAAACCTCAACACCACTTCTAATATAAATAATTCAATTACCATCATATGAATTATCCACTGGGCTTAGACAAACCTCGAATGCATTCTACTGGCCCTGATGGCATAGCCTATGTGATGCTTAAACATCTATCCCATGGACTCTTTGCTAACCCTTTACAGTTTATAATAGAATCTGGCAGGAAACACACTTTCCATTCCTCGTGGAAAAATGCAATAGTTATTCCTTCCTTAAACCTGGTAAAGATACAACGAATCCCCAAAAACTATCGGCCATAGCCCTACTAGTGCTTATGATAAAATTCATGGAGGCGAAATAAATCATGTCGCCTGGTTAAATTTTAGTAACTGGGGCCATTTACACCCTTTCCAGAGTGGTTTCCGAAAAGGCAGAACCACAATTGATAATATTATATCCTTGGCGACCCAGATACGTAACGCCTTCCTTACGGAAAAATCATCTAGTCTCTATTATTTTTCGTTATAGAGAAGGACTTATGAGCCGGACGATGTGGAGGTTACGGCTCATTCTCAGGGATCATCATAAATTTAGGTCCTTCCGGGGGCGGCAACCTACAATCTTTATAAAGAACTTCCTTCCGTTCGGAATTTCAAGGCTACGAGTTACACGACACCATATCGGAAAACTTTGTACAAGAAGAAGGTGTATACCCCAGGGATCCCCGTTCTATGTGTTACCTTATTTTCCATAAAAATTTATGACATCCATCAACCAACTCTCTCCAACTGTTATGGTAGTTTGTATGTTAGATGACCTTCAGATCTCCTGTCAGGGAAAGATATGCGTTTCATAGAGCGGCAATTGCCAAACACAATAAACCGTGTTTAAAGTGGTGTACATTTAAATGAGCATTTAATATATCAATGAAAAGACAGTCACTACACAATTTTGCAGGAGACGTGGGATCCATTCGATCCTGAACTTTATCTGGTCAACACAAAATAAAATGTTACAGACTATACCAAATCCTGGGCATATTTTTTGACAAGAAACTAACGTTTGCTAAACATGTCGCTTACACCCGTAGCAAATGCGGGGAAAAAAATTTAATACTAAAAAGGTACTAACCAACACTTCTTGGGAGTGCACAGGGACCGGACTCCCTTTTATGGATCTATCGAGCAGTCATTCGCCGAAAATGGACTAAGCCATGCTCAGTTTATGGGTCTGCATGCAGGTCTGTTTTAAAAAAACTTGACACGTGCATCAACAACTGCATACGTATTTTGTTTTCGGTGCTTTTAGGACCTCCCCTATACAGAGTTTATATATAACCTGTCATGAACCATCGCTCACTCACCACCCGTCATCGACTTTCCATTAATAATATTATCGTATCCTTTCTCATGCCTCCACCTCTGCGGAATTCCTTTTTAGATACCATCTGGATTGTTTTATCCAGAATCGAAACTTCATGTACCAACTCTCTGATAAGGTTCGACGGAGCATCTCAGCACTCAGCTTAATGAGGTTGATGTCTGTATTGTTTTTATTCCCCTTTGAGATACCACCTTGCGACCTGCATCACAATTGTTCTTTATTTGCAACCTTTTAAAGGGTAAAAAAAGTCAACACGGGACACACACATTTTATCACAGTTGTTTCTTCAAACACAAGGACACTTACAAAATTCTGAGGACATTTTATATGACGGCTCAAGTCTGCCAATATGTAGGGTTTGGCTACACTGACCAGACTACAGCTGGAGTTATTAGTCTTCCCCAGTTCTGTTCAATTTTTACTCGGCTGAACTCCTAGCCAAATATGAACGAATGCCTTTCTATATCGCAGAAGAATAAAAACATTACATCCTATATTCAGATTCACAAAATCTCCTAGAAAACCTTACAACTCTTGTTTCTGTGACCTGAAGCTATGTTGTCAAAGTCCTACGCTGCATGACAGTTGACAATCCAGGTTTCAAAATTCTCTTCTGCTGGATTCCCAGTCACGTCGAATTCCCTGGCAATGGGAAGCCGATCATTAGCTAAAGGTGCAACCTTCCTTACCCAGGTCACACTTCCTATAATGACATAGAGCTGTAGCTCTTATGTGATAAAAAATTGCTGGTAATGACGACTGTGAACAGGCACAAATTGACAACTAAACTTTCACAGCCATCACACCGTTCTTACAAAAATGGTCACACTTTACTTTATCGCAAACAGGATGTTATCTCACACGCTTTACGGTTTGGTTCACATCAGACTAAACTCATCAACACCTATTGTTAGGTGACACTCCTCCTGGTGTCTCATTGTGGCACACAACTCACCATTTGCCATATTTTAACTTCTTGCACCGCTTTTAATCGTTTTTACCAAAATCTTTTTTAAACTATTCTGTCCCAAACTGGCGATATTTTGGGTGAAAACCCCGCATCGAAATTTGTTTGCATTTCTTAGACGTACCAAAAATCTTTTATTAAAGTGAAGTGTCCACATTTTATTGATGAATCTGAAGGGAGCCCCCATCAGATGCCTTTGTTTCAACTTTATACTCCATTAACACTTTTTATTACCCTTTAACACATATCGAAATTTTTACTTTCACCATTTAGTCTTTACATTTTAGCTTTTACTAAGTTTTGTGGACACCTTTTAACTGAATTACATCATTTATGGTTTTCACTCATTGTCTGGCGCAGTTATGTCCTTTTTGGACCTTGTGCATTAAACACAATCAAACCAAACCAAACCAAACTTAGCAAAACAAAATCTATAATCAATTAGCCTTCAGACTGACCATGTCATTAATCACTTCCTCTGCAAGACATCAACAAGTAAACAATCTGCCCATAAACAAAATAATTCTTCCACTGCGCCAGAGAAAACTAAGAAAAAATCACAAAACAATAGCGCTTTTCAAGTCAGACCATCAGTCAGTGAAGCAGCAACCTACAAATTAAATACAACCATTTCAGTATGAAGAACTTACCTTTACAACCACATATAGATGACTCAATTTTAAAATTATCAAATCTCAGATTCAGAAATATCGGATGAAGAATCGTTGAGATCATTGAAGATATTGAACCAACTAAAGCTCTTAAAGGGATTCTAAAGACGGAATGCCACAATGCCTCTAACAATAACTTAGCTTATGACAATGTTTGCTGTCAGGAACTGCCACGGTTTTCAGACAAAACAACGACGACCTCAAAATGCTTATACATCACAATTCCGCCTGTCTTGCCCTTTCAGGAAACTATACCTCAAAGCCACTATGCAAACTCAAATTCACAATTATACCATCCTTAGAAAAGACTATGAGCTAGGGGAAGGGGCCTCCGGTGGAGTTGCCCTCCTAATAAATGATGAACATCCTTATGATATTATTAATCCTTATCATAAATTTGTGCCACCACACAAATTTATGAACATGTTCCTATAATGAATGAGTTATTCAGAGAATTCTACAGCCACTCTCATGAAGCATATCTATGACCTTATGTATTAAATTATTTCTTAACAACTGATTAATCAGTCGGCTGATTCATCATTAAAATAACTGATTCATCAGTAGTTCATTCAATGGCCACAACTGATTCATCATTATTGTCTGCACTACCCACAACATTTTCACTTTTATAATCCACCAACATAAATTTCATCTAGAAGAATTACCATTCTTTCATATTCTTATAGAGCAGCGATCTTTTGTTTAAAGTAATTAACATGATTAGTTGAGAATTCATTTCCCCCCCCCCCTATAATCTAGTCATCAACTCATATTTTAAGTATTGCTGGTGAGTTAATGTGAACACACCACTGTTACATATCATCATGTAAGCTACTGGATAACTGAAATACAATTGCATAGTCCGTATAATGATTTTAGGACTATATTTATGTTGTTCAGAAAACATTACTATTAATGTCGCTATCACAATCAAATATTGGAATTGAGCATAATTAATGCTTGTAGAAAATAATAACTACATTTGAAATTTCCAGGTATACAAGTGCAAAATTTTTTAATTTACTGCACTTCTGCTCTGAAATCTGTACCGCAGATAAGTCTAAATCACATATTCAAGGCATATATAATTGATAAATAACATTTTCTTTACCTTTACATTCAGAGCAAACTGTCGAATGTCAAATAGAATTACAGGCTTCAATTATTGCACATTGTGGCATCGCACAAGCAGGCCCGGTTGCTAATAGTGGCGACCCCGCTTAATGCTGGTGAATTCCTCTGAATTTTAACTCTAATATTACAATGATCATAGTATACCTAGACATACATTGAGGGTCATTTTTTGACCCTTGGAAAAGAAATTTGCATGTTTCGCTTTATAATTTTATGTGTGAGAAAATGAAATAAAAATAAATCAAACTACAATAATTGCAGTTTATTTTAAATGATATAGAAGAATATACATTATCAAATATTTAATAAATTCTGTTGAAATATCTAGTTTTGCATTTGTTGCGTTAAGTTACATTTCCAAAACAGAGACTATAGAATTAATAAATATTTAGGCAAATGTATCGCTAAATAAGATATTTAACCTTAATGTTCAAATATTTTAACACAGAATTTCTTTTGCAGTGAGTGAAAAGAAAATTTTTTACCTATTGGATTATTCGTCAGCTCAGGAATTGGCACAAAACTTACCTTTCTCACTTTCCTTGTTCACTATCCATATAAATATTTATTTCAGCTGTCGAAATAATAACAGTTTTGTTCCCTTTGCATTCCCCCCCCCCCCTGACATTTCTTCTGTCTTTTCGATTTTTCGGTATCTTCAACATGTATAAGTTCACACGGAGCAGGAATAAGTTTTTTTCCCCCCTTCTTTCTCTCAGAGTTTCTGTGCCAAGAACAGTAAAATATCCCTTCTAACAATGCTTTCTTTTGTAGCTATTTTATGTAGATTCTACACTTTTATTCCACCTAAACTAAAAATATTGTAAATGTAAAGCACATGTAATAGACTCTCCATTTGATCCAGTGTGGTCTACTCCAAATTTTGTAGAATTCTAAAACTCTATTATATCTGGAATCATCATTAGATTCAAATTCAACTAATGAATGGAGCATACTCAGTAAAATTAGTCGAAATCGCTTATAACACAGACAAAAGGACCGGTTTTGCTCGTTAATACATAGTGCTCATAAAATGAGTTTGTTTAAAGGAATCCCCCACTTTTTGGTATAGCCAAAAAATTGCACTATTCGTAACTAAAAAGAAAATGGCTGAATTATTTTATTAATCCCTTTGTTTTTGACATTTTGCCATGTGGTAGCAACTGGAAATCTTCAAGTTTATATGATATACTGTAGGGTGTTTTAATTCCATCACGCGGCTACCGACCCGAAAGGGTTTGCGGTAAACACCACCACATGAGGGAGAAACGCCCAAGCTCCACACAGCGGCGAGGTTCCACCACGGAACCAGACCCCGTCTGACGTCCATTAAACCCATTTATTATAGGTTCCAAAATAACTTTTACATTTCTTCTGGCCAATACCAGTACTTTCAGTACAAAAGAACAAAAGTACTAACAATATTTACAATGGTTTTACAGATGCTACTTACAGTACAAAAGTATAATAATGAAGATAATATTTACAATAGTTTTACAGATGTAACTTACATCAAGACTCTACATATAATGCTAATATAAATAAAAACACACCTACTGTCATCTATACAAATAACTGAAAACAAAACAATGCTATTATACTATCCAAAAGCAGGGCAGTAGTGAAATTAACTCATACCATTAGAATAGAGCATACCCATTAATTTTACATGAAATTCCTGATATTTAAATAATTTTTATATCCGTAACATTCAGAAATGCAATAGACCAAAAGGAATGCACACAAAATATAACAAATCAAAAAATTCAAATTCATAAAGATCAAAATTTCAAATTGTCTAAATCTATATACAAGCTTTCAGATTCCTTGTAAAGGATAAACTATTTTGTTATTTTAATTCACAATTCAATCTTCAATAATTTAGAAATTAAAAATTCATTAATCCCATACTCTCAAAATAAATAAATAAAAAAAATCAATAACTCAAAAATAGAAATACAACTGCAGTAAAAAACGTTTAACACGAAACCGAAGGGATCAAAAAATTTTTTCGTGTTAAAAGATTCATAAAAAAAAGAACAAAACTCACCATATTTTCAATGTTCTTATATTTTATATCGATTTCCTGTTAAACAACAAGTAGGTTGCATTCATTGGGATGAAAAGCAATTACAAAAAATATTTGGGGGGGGGGGAGGAATCGGTTATCTTTTTTTGAAATGTATTTTTCAGAACCATATTGTCCACAAATTGTTCAAGATCGTCCATAGTTTATTCATTTCTCCATTAGAATGCACATCTAAATAATTGCGTACACTATTTATTATTTTTCGCACTTCTAAAGTAGAGGGGACGGGATTTAAATTTTAATCTCATTTTCTTTTTTCAAATCGTACAGAACAATTTAAACAAACCGTTTTAATTGAAATCTGTGCTTCTTTCCAAACCACCCATGAAGTACAACAAAAGTAGATTCTTCAATAGTAGATGACATGTTAAATTGATAAAATTTATATTTAGGTATAAAAAACCGTAGTCATAAAATTCATCTTATCGCTGAAAAATCCTTTGAAATATATAAAATGTACACAGATGTATCTGAATTGGGAATAAAGAAATGCATTCACTAGAGCTTAAAATTCACGATAACTGGGTTCATTATATCCAGAGTTTACTGTATTTTGAATAAATTCATAATTTTTAAAATCAGTAACTAATCCCATGTCTCTAATTTTTCTTCATAAACATTGATTGAAATGGAAATTGCAGCTTGAAATATTTGCTTGAGGAAAAACCTCCATTGTTCCCGGATTGCAGACTTTTCAATCTAATTTTGTTACTTTCGGCTGCCCCACTTGGGGTACTTTCTCTTAATTTTATTCATCATAGCTGAATAAGTGATTTCTTCTTTATCCGTCAGCAAAGCAAAAATTACCGGTACAAAAACCGTTTCCGTCATTGTACTGCCAAAATCTACATGAGTGGTGTACAGTTGACAAAACTGTTCAGGGCAACTCTTAAAAGTCCCTCTAAAAAAACTTCCCGTTTTTTAAGCAAGTCTAGAGTATCTTCTCTACCGAACACTAATATCCTCTTCTAATTTTCATTTTCCACGTCAACGAGAAAAAACTCTCACCATTATGCAACTGAGGATTTCAGTAGTTAAATTGATGTCTCTTGCATCTTTTAGGTTTTGAGTTTTAGGTCGCTCTTCTTTCCTTCCACAGACGAGTTTTCACATTTCTGTACGGGGATGTTGCAGCCACTAAATCTAAGTCTTGGTCATATATAGTAGAAATCTCCTGATTGAATATTTCTAGACTGGTACCAAACACTCGTCTCTTGCTCTTTCTGCAGACTTCCAACTTTTTTCCCACTTCTATTTCTGCTTCATCGCCATAATGATCGTCTTTATTCATGTTAAATTGATAAAATTTATATTCAATATGAACCTTATATTTAGTTTCATGTTAAATTGATAAAATTTATATTTAGGTATGAAAAACCGCAGTCATAAAATTCAACTTATCGCTGAAAAATCCTTTAAAATATATAAAACGTATGCAGAAGTATTTGAATTGGGTCTAAAGAAATGCGCTCACTATAGCTTAAAGATCTCTATAACTGTGTTCGCTATATCAGGAGTTTACTGTATTTCGAATAATTGCATAATTTTAAAAATCAGTAACTAATCCCATGTCTCGAATTTTTCTCCATAAACATTAATTGAAATGGAAATTGCAGCCTGAAATATTTGCTTGAGGAAAAACCTCCATTGATGCCCGGATTGCAGATTTTTCAATCTAATTTTGTTACTTTTGGCTGCCCTACTTGGGGTACTTTCTCTTAATTTTATTCATCATAGTGGAATAAGTGATTTCATCTTTATCCGTCAGCAAAGGAAAAATTGCTGGTACAAAAACTGTTTCCGTCATTGTACTGCCAAAATCTACATGAGTGGTGTACAGTTGACAAAACTGTTCAGGGCAACTCTTAAAAGTCCCTCTAAAAAAACTTCCCGTTTTTTAAGAAGTCTGGAGTATCTTCTCTGTCGAACACTAATATCTTCTTCTAATTTTCATTTTCCATGTCAACGAGAAAAACTCTCACCATTATGCAGCTGAGGATTTCAGAAGTTAAATTGATGTCCTTGCATCTTTTGGGTTTTGAGTTTTAGGTCTCTCTTCTTTCCTTGCACAGACCAGTTTTCACATTTCTGTACGGGATGTTGCAGCCACTAAATCTAAGTCTTAGTCATATATAGTAGAAATCTCCTGATTGAATATTTCTAGACTGGTACCAAACACTCTTCTCTTGGTCTTTCTGCAGACTTCCAACTTTTTTTCCACTTCTATTTCTGCAGCATTTGGAATGCCGGAATGATCGTCTTTATTCATGTTAAATTGATAAAATTTATATTCAGGTAAGAACCTTATATTTAGGCTTATGTTAAATTGATAAAATTTATCTTAAATTTTCTCTTAAGTACTTTCTCTCGGGGTACTTTCTCGGTTTTTATTCATCATAGTGGAATAAGTGATTTCTTCTTTATCCGTCAGCAAAGCAAAAATTACCAGTACAAAAACCGTTTCCGTCATTGTACTGCCAAAATCTACATGAGTGGTGTACAGTTGACAAAACTGTTCATTGCAACTCTTAAAAGTCCCTCTAAAAAAACTTCCTGTTTTTTAAGCAAGTCTGGAGTATCTTCTCTACCGAACACTAATAGCCTCTTCTAATTTTCATTTTCCACGTCAACAAGAAAACACTTGTCTCTTGCTCTTTCTGCAGACTTCCAACTTTTTTTCCACTTAATTTCAAATTTAGTTAAAATTTTCACACACAGGTTGCGCTGAAAACTATGAAAAAAGAAACCTGGTATGAAAATTTTGCAAGGACTGTTTAAAAAAACTAAACATTTTCAATGTAACCCCCATTTGCTGCAACAACGTGGCACAATCTGAGGCAAAAATTTCCAGACATCCGTTCAAACATGTCATTTGGAATTGTCTCACATGCAGTACAGATGTACTCCTTCAGCTCCGGAATTGTTTGTGTAGTTTTGCGGTAAACCAAATCATTCAGGTACCCCTAAAGAAAAAGTCGCAAGGCATCAAGTCTAACGAATAAGGATATGACATGCCATTTCCTTTATGCATGCCGTAATCCAAGGCAATTGCCCGTTCAGTGGAATGTTCGTTCAAGAAATCAAATACTGCAGACGTTCGATGTGGACGAGCAGAATCTTGCATGAACCAGGAGGCAGGTGCGAATTGATGGGGGGATGCCGGGGATTGTCCCCGGCTGAGGAATGTAACATCCCTGGCTAGAGAAATATTAATGGATCCCTGCCAGGGATACTATTTATCCCCTGCTGGAGAATTTAATCTCCAGCTTTGTTAAAATTAGTCTCTGTCCCTACAAGTTCAACAGTACTTAGCGATTTTAAGTATTGAGAATAGAAATTCTTCTATTGCTTACTAGACAAAGGAGTAAGTTACAAACATCCCTTGAAATACGGATAAGGTTTTTTTCACACATGCCTGATGCCACTTCTCATTCTGTTACTGGGGTCAGGTTTCAAGTAAGACTGCGAAATGAACGAACAAGTGCTGCTCTACCGCGAGCCGAATTTGAGGATAGACATAGAATCGACGGAGGCAGGAATATATGTGCATAGAAAATTGACAGTCGACTTTTGTTTGAATATAAGTCATTTCTCATAGAGTCTTAGGTTCAAAACGGTCCCGCAATTTTGAACCTCAAGTCACCTAAGAGTCTTGTCATATACTACCTAATATGTTATGTGAGTGGAGCATTTACATCTTCCCACCTTTTTTTCTTCTTATTTTCAAATGTCCCAACCTGGAGAATGTTTTCTTTGAAATGTCCCCGTCTGGAGAAAATGTTCAGTTCGCACCCTGCCAGGAGGCATTCAATTTTTCCCAAGGGATGCATGGAAGAACCAATGTTCTCTTCCCGCCAGCCATCTTACAAATACTGCACCTGCCTTCTAGTTGGGTTTCTAGAGGCATCAGCCAACATTTCGAAGACTTTGTCATCAATCAATCTATTTTCATGATATCTCATAGCATCTGTTACGGACATCCCGGCATATTCATCTTTAACATAAAGTATCACAGAAAGGTTCAAACATTAATAACAAACTGAAAGTTACACACAGAATTGAAAATTAAACATTGTAAAAACATTGTAAACATTGTTGAAGTTTCAGCAGATTTGATGGTGTGCGTATGATCAAATAAAATGGTTATTTCTGCTGGAAGAGGTGGGTTATTCTTTAAAAATGGATCATTCTTCTTTGTGTCTGTGTTAACTTTTTTTAGTAGAATGTTTAACTTTGCAGTACAATTAGCATTTCTTTTGCTATTCTTGGCCTTATTGAACTTGCTATGCTGACATAACCAAGTCTTTCTATACACAACTCTAAAAAAAAAAAAAAAAAAACAGCATAAAAGATAAGATTATTTAGTTCTCAACTGTAAAAATGTACCACTCACACATATAAAAGAATGTATATTTAATAATAAATGATAGGTGTTTCCCCAGTATTGTGTGCATGGGTGTCATGTCCGCAAGAAGCTCGGGTAAATAAAAAATTGAGTTATCTGAAGTATTTTGTTAACAATGTTATTTATACAATATATATATATATATATATATTTAAGGAAAGAAAGAAAGAACCATTCAACTAACTTACTTTGTTTAATTACCACAGATCGAACTTTTTGCGGGTAGAAGCTGTGTCCAAAAGCAAACACAGTAAATCCACATTTCATAATATTAATAAAATAAAAATGCTGTAAAGTAGATTGGTTCTTACCTTATAAGTTTTAATATTTCATTGAACTTTATCCACTGTGTTTGAGTTAATCGAGAAAAAATCTTTTTAAAATTTAGAGCTTGTTCTTCATTATTAATTTTGTTTCGGAGAACTAATTTATTTTTTAATTTATCTGACTTTTTACTATCAATTAAAATTTCCAGAAGACACACGGCTTCGAATTCTGCAGCCATTTTAGTTTATAACAGTCAATGTTAAATCTAAAACACACTTATGCTTCTACTATTTAGGAATAGGAACAAAAGGAGCTGCAAAATGAAAAAAAAAAGTACGCAAATACATTGTTACCGAAACATTTCACGCACGTGCGCGCAAGTCTCACTGCCGATATTCTCTGGGCGCACCAAAGCGGAATCGGCAACCTGCTGAAGAGACCCGCGATTGTATTTACACGATCAAATCACAGGGAAAAAAGAAATTCGAAGAGAAGGTTGGAGGTTACTTTAGGATGTGGGAAAACTGTAAGTCAGTACTGAACGGGCAAGTGAGGAAAGGCTGAATAAAAATTATAAAGTCTCAAATAATTTCACTAAGTCCGTCAGTGCTAACTAACTAAAACTTCAGCAGACTTCACGCACAATGGAAGCAGTTTTTAAAAGACTTGCTCAATGTAAAAGGCAGTGTAAAAAGTTGTAAAGTGATTAAAAATAATTTAAAAGCAAAGTGACGGATAGTTAAAATCATTTAAAAAACAGGTAAAAACACATTAAAATCCGTATGTAGCACTATCGGTGGCAGCCACCACCTTCTTCAGCACAGGTCTTGGTTCTAAATGGCCAGCTCTCTTCCTCAGCAGGGCGTTCCACCCAGGATCGATCTGCGCATGCGTCATATCATTCACAGCGCCATCTGTGGTTATAATCTGTAGGGTCTCCATATTTAGGGCATAATGACTGTTTTTGTAATTGGCGAGTTTTTGGCTATTGTTAAAGTTTATTTCTATAGGGTGTTCCTGGGCTATTTTTGCGAGGGCAGTAGTGGTTTTATTGAATTTAATGTCAGTTTGATGTTCCTTTTTTCGGTCTTTGATTTTTCGTTTTGTCATGCCAATATTGCAGCATTGTTTATTGGTACTATTGTCTGTAAAGCTTAGTTTATAGATACCGGCGGTTTCATCAGGATTGATATTATCTTTATCACTGCGAATGCGTTTGAAAATATTTTGATTGGGTTTTATGGGATTTTGATATTTTTCTTTGCGGCTTCATTTGTGATTTTTAGGGCGGCTCCCCTGCAGTAGGGAATGGCATTGGTAAATTTTAGTTTCGGATTTTGATAGTTATTAATTTGTTCCAGTTTTCTGATTCTCTTTTTAAAAAGATTTTTTACTATTGAATTTGTGTACCCTGCGTTTTTACATTGTGTTTTGATAAACTAGAGTTCTTCATTGAGGAGTGTTTCGTTTGAGCATATTGTAATTGCGCGATTGACATAGGATCGTATGGCGGCTATTTTAAATTTGTATGGAGTTTTTGAATTAAAATGTACTATTTCGTTATTATTGGTGGCTTTTCTAAAAACTGTAGTATTAATATTATTCATCATATCTCTCTTGATTTTGACATCTAGGTAGTTAATGGTGGCATTTTCTTCTATTTCTATGGTGAGTTGTATGTTATTGTCTATTGAGTTGATTTCTTTGAGGATATTATCAGTTTCATTTTTGTTAACTATTGCAAAGATATTGTCTACGTAGCGAAACCAAGTTTTTATGTGGTTGGATAATTTATCAAATATGGCCCTCTCCACTCCGCACTTTCCAGTCTGCTATGACACCTGATATCGGAGACCCCATAGGCACGCCTTTCTTTTGTTTGTAGAAATTATGATTAAACTGAAAATATGAGTTGTGAAGGACAAGATTAAGTGCGCTATTTAATGTAGTGGAAGTGGAGCTATTATTAATGTTGGAGGTGATTTGTTTATTGATTATTGCATTCATTTCTTGGATATCTATGGAGGGGTAGAGGTTAGTAACGTCAAAACTGACGAAGTATTCCTGGGAGTTTATTGTAATATCTTTAATGCGTTGAATAAAGTCTTCAGTTGAGGCTAAGATATTGTTACTTTGGGGCATGAGATCTTGTAAGATGGGTTTTAGATATTTTTCTAGGTCATAAGTTGGTCCTTCACATTTACTGACTATTGGTCTTAAAGAGGGAGGGGTTTTAATGTCCTTGTATTTAGCAAAAATTCTTGGGGCTATGGGGGCAAAATTTGTTAAAGTGGGTTGTCTGTTAGCTGGCCATGATCCATTTTTGATTAATTCTTTGACTTTATTGAAAATTTTTCCTGTTGGGTCCTTTGGCAATTTTTCTATTTGTAGTTTATTAATGGTTTCTTCCATCTGGGTGAGATAATCATTTTTATTCATTATTACTATTTTGCCTGTTTTATCTGAGCTTAAGCAAGTTATATTATTGTTTTTCTTTAAGTCGTTTATGCATCGGCGATCGGCGTCGTCGCGGGAGGGGGAGTTAAGTTTGTTGATAAGTTCTTGCTGGGCTATAATTCTTAAGTAGTTTTTGTCTGGAGGGGGGAGGTCGGCTATTGCGGTTTCAATGCTGGCTATTGAATCAAAATTGTTTATATTATCATCCAGGATATATTTAGGTCCTAAGTTTAGGATGTCGTGTTGTTGTTGAGTTAGATGGTAGTCAGAGATATTTATATATTGATTTTCTATTTTTACGGGTACGGTTTTTACGTTATGTTTGTTTTTAAGCCAGAATTTTAATTTTCGATAGTGGTAACGTTCGTAAGTGTTGTGTATTTGATTGGTGAAAGATTGTATTTTAGATATTGCAGAGGTAAAGGTAGGTGTATCGTAATGAGATTGTAAGGTTTCAGTTAGAGGTTTCGGAAGTTTTGAAATGCGGGCGTATTTTTGGCGGATACATTTTCTTAACAGATGACGTTCAAAGCAGAAAAGTTCGTTGTGAAAATTTTTGGAAATAAAACGGTTATGGGATTGAAAAAATTTAGGCGTTATGTTAAAATAAAGGCAGTCTTCTAGAAATTTAATATGTTCGCATTCGCGGGCTTTCGATTTCATAGTTTTCCGGAGATTCTTGTATATATCTGAAGAGACATAAGTGGGTATCGGTGTCATTATAAGCAGCTGGACGAAAATCTCTCGAGAAGAAATATTAAAAAGCTTACCTGCAGGGGAGGGAAAAATAAGCGCAACATAAGATGGACTTGTTTATTAAGATGGTAGAGTTGCATGCGCAGGAAGTGTGGAAGAAAGGATCACAGGGTGGAACGACGCAGTAAACACGCTGGAGGCTGTAGGACCTGTGCCTGTGCTGAAACCTAGAACCAAGACCTGTGCTGAAGAAGGTGGTGGCTGCCACCGATAGTGCTACATACGGATTTTAATGTGTTTTTACCTGTTTTTAAAGTGATTAAAAATATTTTCAATAAGATAAAAACAATTTATTGCAATCTTGATATTTGAAATCATTCATCCGGTTACAATCCAGGAAAAGCAACATAGTAAGTAAAACAGAATTTGCATTATCATCCTCTATTACAAATTGAAGTATTCCTTTTAAAAAGGACTACGTGCTCATTTGAGCTGACGATCATAGTACTCTTATTATCTTAACATTGTCAAACTGAAAAAAATGCTAAAAGAAACAGAATTAACCAAGCAAAGCAGAGCTAAGCAAGCAAAAAAAAACTGAGCAGGGCCCGCCAGGCATCAAAGCTAAGAGTATTTAAATCTTAGCCAAGATTGGCAAAGTACACTATTCCAAGGACATGCTACCGGGGAAAACGACGGCACGTGCGAGGCGCGCGGCGGTATTGGATGATCGGCGTTAATCTGCATAAACCGAAAGTCAAAGTAATTTGCATAACGCAAAAGTAAAGTGCGTTAGTGATTGTTCACACGTAAGAAACCAACGAGGTAAGAAACTTTTAAGAGATGTTTTAAAGCATTACAGGTTAAATTAATGCTATGAATTGATTAGCTGATATTGAATTACGGCAAATAAAAGAATTTTAGAGGTTAACTTTTACAATCAAATAAATGTGAACTGAAACTTGTTGACTGTTTGTATTTAAGCTTAAATAAGTATTTACGAGTAAAGTACGGTAACAAGACCGAAAATAAAGCTTTAATGCCTGATAGGGCTAACAAAAACCTAAAAAGCAAATAGATTTTACTCTGACAAATTCAGAATGCATGAAGACTATCAGAATAAAAATATACAGCAGAGAGTGAAGTATGCTCGAAACCAGTATAAAGAATGAAACAATCTGAAATTTCTAAATATTTGATCAAAATTAAAAATTTGTTTGTATAATAACAAAACAAACAATATATATCAGCACTTTCCTTTCTTGGCTACCAAGTGTTTGTACTTCTTTGAGCGACCACCCCTCTTAACGACCGGTTTCTCAGAATGGAGGGTGGTCGCACCAAGAAGTTAACTGTATTATGGTTGTAGCTCAAAAAATAACAATACCTTCTACACGACCTTTCAATACAAATTAAGATAAACTAACAGCTCAAGGACTCTAAAAATTTCAGGATATCTCTTCAAAAGCTCACTAAACACTGTAGTAAACCACGAGGGTTGTTGGGCTTTAAAGAAAAGACAGGTGAATATACAAAAAAGATTTTACTACCAAAAGTAATAAAGTACAAAAGTACAATACAGCTTATTTCTCTACATAATCACCTTGACGATTAAGGCATTTGTCATATCTGTGAACAAGCTTTGCAATACCCTCTTCATAAAATGTAGCCACCAATAATTGGAAGTGAGTTGTGACAGTTTCTTTGAGCTCCACGTCAGTTTGGAAGCGCTACCCTCCAAGCCACTGCTTGAGTTCAGGGAAAAGATGAAAATCGCATGGTGCTAGGTCAGGACTGTATGGTGGGTGTTCGAAAATGTTCCATTAAAATTGCTGAAGGAGTCGTTGGGTTACACGAGTGCTGTGGGGACGGACATTCTCGTGGATCAGAACAATTCCAGAAGTCAGCGTGCCTCTTCGTTTGTTTTGAATAGCTCTCTGTAAGTGTTGCAAAGTTTCACAATATGAATCTGCATTAATTGTTGTTCCAGGCTGCATAAACTCCACAAGCAACACACCTTTTTGGTCCCAAAAAACAGTTGCCATAATCTTACGGTTGTTGAAGGTTCGTTTGAATTTTGTGGGTCTCGTTGGAGAATTTGTGTGCATCCATTGCTGTGATTGTCGTTTCGGTTCGGGCATTTCATACGGAATCCATGTCTCATCACTTGTCCAAATGGATTTCAAAAAATTTTCTCCATGAGTATTGTAACGGTCAAGAAACTCCGAAGCTGCCTCCATTTGGCGAGTTTTGAGGTTGTCAGTCAACATCATTGGGACCCAGCGAGCGCGAACTTTCCTGTAGCGCTACTGTTCAGTAACGATAGAGTACAGGGCAGATGTTGAAACTTCTGGAAATTGCATCGATAATTCATTTAAGGTGAACCTTCAAGTTTCCCTAACCGCTTGGTCAACTCGCTGAACAATGTCGTCTGTAGCGACAGACTTGCGTCCTTGATCCCTTTCATCATTAACATCAGTTCGGCCATCTTTAAATTCTCGAGACCATTCCCGAACAATGCCATCACTCATAAAGGTGTCTCCTTACACTGCACTCGATGAATTTCCACTGCACTGTTCCCTTCTGCTTGCAAGAAACGAATAACTAACAGCTTGCAATTCACACTTGGGATAATCAATAGCGACAGCCATGTTTATGTGACTGCAACTCAACAAAAAATGACCTGTTTGAATCGCCAGTAACAGAGCGTTTGAGCGGGGAAGATGTGCAGTTGCCTACTACGCACACCAATCACCTGCTGCATTCCTGGCCATCATACTGTGCGATCGGAGGTTGAAAAAAAAAACAACCCTCGTACAACAAC
Source organism: Cheiracanthium punctorium (assembly GCA_038373885.1). Taxonomy (NCBI): domain Eukaryota; kingdom Metazoa; phylum Arthropoda; class Arachnida; order Araneae; family Cheiracanthiidae; genus Cheiracanthium; species Cheiracanthium punctorium. Next base: position 5,283 of record JAWZYV010014885.1, on the reverse strand, counting down.
ACCCTAGATAGGAAATTTCTCATATGGCCTGAGATTACACATTCTGTTTCTTGTATCATATATATCAATTTTGTTAACTCAGTGTGAGAATTCTCCGCAATAGAAGCTAATATGAGTTGAACATTTTCGTCGCTTGTGCATATACTGTGTGTTCTAGATACTTCTGTTAAATTACACTGTTCAGGTCATAAGTTATGGAACCTAGGAAATCCAATTTTTATATTTGGGTACTTACGCTTAAAAGCTGCATTCGGTTTTTGAGATAGAATATTAATCTCTTCTGTTCATATATGCTTCTAGAAATGCATACTTTGTCCTTCATACCAGGTAATATTCTGGAAAATTCTGAAGCATTGAAAAATTCAGTTACTTTCTTATTAGTTTCATTAGAAATTTTCTTTCCTGTTCTTGGTTCTGGTACTGCCTAAGTCTTGTTGTGTTCCAATACGGAACACCACAGTTAAAAAAAAAATCAGAAAAGCGTTGTGTTAGTTTTTAGAATGATTAACCCAGGATTTTTCTTGCTGCCCTTGTGTATGTGTTGACAAAGCAAAGAGAGCTAAAAGATGGGATTGAAACACATTTTATTTAACCAATTAACATATTAGATTTAACCAATTAACATATTAGATAAGATAAAATATTTAAACATAATATGCAGCACAATGAACACTTTACCAATTATAAGCAAGACTCAGCAGCAATTAACTATGAACCGTGAAATAAAAAGGAGAAATTTTACATTCTTATCTAGTACACAACTCACAGCTTAATTTAAATCAACTGCAATAGATTTAGATCAAATTAACACCTGCTCCAGTACTGCATAAAAGATCAGGTCAGCCAAAAAATACTCATAGATTTTGGTAAAAAAAAATTTAAACCCCTGGGTACCCATGGTAGCAAACCAAAAAATTAAATATAAAAGAAAATCATGCTTTACTCGCAATCAAATGCTATGAAATTTAGATAAATTGTTACAAATAAAAACGAATAGACACTTTGATACATTGCAGTGAGCTAATGCTCAATCCCTTATTTTAAGGACTTTAACAGTAATGATCCATGGTATCAAATATTAGTTGCACAAACAAAGTAACAAAAAAAAAGAATGAGAAACTAACAAAGGGGTACATTTAAAGAAAAATGGAAAAAAAATATGCAAAGGAGGAGAGGGAAAAGAAAAAAAAAAAAAAAAAATGGCGCAGAGGCACGCCAATGTCAGCACCGCACACCTCAGCGTCTGTCATTTGTCATAGGCCCGATTTCGATTTTTCACACCTGTGAATCGCCCCAGCGACAGTCCCATATGGTTGAAGATGGCGGCCGGGACGCTTGCCGATATGCAAATTAAAAGGAATAAAAGTACCTCACCATTTTCAGGCGCGCAGGAGAACCATCAGTGGGTAGGCAATAGGGTGGCATCTAGACATCACCGTCAGCACATGTGCCGGATCGGCGAATCCACGCTCCAATTTCGGCTTGCTAATGGTCACATGCTCCAGGGGGTAGGTGGGGAGCGATCACACTATTTCACCATCTCCATCGGTGGGGGCTGCTAATTGAACATCATTGTAGAAGAGGCATCAGGGCTGGGCTGGCATTGTGGTGTTCTTTCACCAAAAATTTTGAAATTATTCTGGAACCATTCATCTAGATTTGAAACTTGTTGCTTAAAGCCACATCATCAGCATCCGTCTTGCATCACCCCAAGCCTGGGTGACCAAGAACAATCTTTTTTGCTCCTAGAGTGAAAAATCGCGCGCTTGCCTCTCATCCTCTCTCCGGAACCGCTACCCTCAGCCAATCAGAGCCGAGAGTGCTCACCAAGTCATTCCGGGATAGTCCGACAGGGGGGGGGGGGAAGGTTCTAGAACAATGTCGGAAAAGTGCAGGAAAGATTAGCATCATCTCCGAGAGATCTGATACAGCAGGCATGGAGAGGAAAGTTAACATTTACCCAGCGTACTGATTATCTTGAAACTGGAACCGAAACATACGTTCAAGAATGGAATGCAAAATCTTAAAGGAAAATGTTTTAGTTCCAAAGTTCAGTCTTTATTCTTCTCGCCAGAGTAGTCTCTGTATTTCTCGAATAAGTTCGTAATTTCTATTATTTCTTCTGACTTCAGGAAAAGTTCTCCCCTCAGGGGGAAAACCTACTTTAGGTTTTTACGGGTGTCGCAACCCCGGGGCCCCAGCGATCTTTCGCTTTCCTCTGTTCTACCCTCCTCTCCTCTTAGCTATCTCTTTCCTTTTCCCCCCTCAGCGTAGTTTCCTCTATGGAGGTGAGGGCCCCCCTTTAGAAGCTGCGGTCGCCCTGTGCTGTCAGCTTCTATTGGCGGAAAACTACCCACGTGTTTGCCGTGCGTGGAGACCCGTGTCCCCGGAAAAGGGGATCCTGGTAATTGAGGGGTGTTCCCGTAAAGGAAATCATCATTACGGAATTTCCATAGACACGGGAGAAACCTCAACACATTGCTTTGGCCTCAGCTTCGGGTAAACGGGAGGTATACAGCGTTCCCCTGTATATCAATCGGCTGGTGGTACTGATTTTTATCAACTGCTAGGGATCAAGCAATCGGACATCTACTGGGCACGTCGTTAAGGGTGGATGCTGCCTAAGGGATGTACTGTGCGCGTATAGACCCGACTAGCACTGGTGTGCAATTGCACACCCCCTTGTTGGGCTCCGTGGTGGGTGGTGCGGTCGGGTCCGAACCTCAATTTCCCCAACATGGCTTTACAGAATTCTTTGTCTCACGTCAATGCTCCGCAGTCTACTCCCACTGAAAATACTGATGCACAATTTCTAAATATGAATGCTCGATTCTTCATCATTCACTATGTTGAAGGCAACTTTGCTGAAACATCACCATTCTTAATACACAAATGTATCACTGACAATATAGGAGAAGTCAAAAAAGTTAAAAAATTAAGATCTGGAGACCTGTTAGTTGAAGTATCAAGCAATAGACAAGCATCCAAAATAATGAGGATTAAAAACTTTGGCCTAAAACCTGTCACAGTAACACCCCATACATCCTTAAACATCTCACGTGGAGTCGTATCTGAACCTGAACTTTTGCACTGCTCTGAAGCTGAACTATTAGAAAACCTAAGTGATGAAAAAGTATGTGCTGTGCGTCGAATCACTATCCGACGCAATAATCAACTAATCCCCACCAAACATATTATTTTAACTTTCCAGTCTCCCACAATTCCATCCCATATCAAAGCCGGCTATCTATTATGTCCTGTTAGACCATATATACCGAATCCCATTCGCTGCTTCCAGTGTCAAAAGTTCGGCCATGCTAAAACCTCCTGTCGTGGGTCACCGGCCTGCGCCCGCTGCGGTGCCTCCGGCCATGACAGTGAAACCTGCTCTGCAGCTGCAAAATGTATAAACTGTGCACAGGAACATCCGTCATACTCCAAGTCATGCCCAAAATGGGCTTTCGAAAAAGAAATCCAGTCCCTGCTTGCCACTCAAAGACTCTCCTATCCAGAAGCCCGTAAAATAATAAAAAGCCGTACCCCTAAACCTGGTCTGTCCTATGCAGCCGCAACAAAACCTACTAAATCAATAGCCACTCAGACTGACCCTGTCATTCATCCTTCGTCTTCCAAGACATCAACAAGTAAACAATCAGTCCATAAACAAAACAGTTCCGCCACTGCACCAGAGAAAACTAAGAAAAAATCTCACAGCAATAGCTCTACTCAAGTCAGACCAACAATCAGTAAAGCAGCAACCTACAAATTAAAACACAACCGTTTCAGCACAAGGAAAATACCTCCTCAACCACATATAGATGACTCAATTTTAAAATTATCACCCTCGGAATCAGAAATATCGGATGAAGAATCGATGGAACATGAAGACATTGAGCCACCTAATAACCCTAAAGGGATTACCACGACAACGCACAATGCCCCTAACGTAACATAGTTATGGCATTGTTGCTGTCATGGAACTGCCACGGTTTTCAGAACAAAAACGACGACCTCAAAACACTTATTTACAATCACAATCCCGCCTGTCTCGCCCTTCAGGAAACATACCTCAAACCCAATAAGCACACTCAAATCCACAATTATACTGTCCTTAGAAAGGATTATGTGCTAGGGGAAAGGGCCTCCGGCGGAGTTGCCCTCCTAATAAATAATCACTATCCCTATTGTACTCTCAATCTCAACACACCTTTACAGGCTGTCGCTATTAGAATCCATCTTAAACATCTCACTACAATCTGCAGTATATATCTTCCTCCTAATGAAACAATCAGTCGATCTTTGCTCAATAACCTTGTCCAGCAACTTCCTCCCCCTTTCATACTCCTAGGGGACATGAATGCCCACAGTCCCCTGTGGGGTAGCAAAGACACCAACAATAGAGGCCAACAAATAGAACAAATCCTAACCGACTTTTCACTGTGTGTTATGAATAATGGTGGCAGTACTTACTTCCATCTTCCCACAAAATCATTTCATGCAATAGACCTTGCTATTTGTTCTCCTCCAATCCTCCCACCCCCTCAGGGGGAAGACCTACTTTAGGTCTTTACGGGTGTCGCAATCCCGGGGCCCCAGCGATCTTTCGCTTTTCTTTGTTCTACCCTCCTCTCCTCTTAGCTGTATCCTTCCTTTTCCCCCTCAGTGTAGCTTCCTCTGTGGAGGTGAGGGCCCCCCTTTAGAAGCTGCGGCCGCCCTGTGCCGTCAGCTTCTATTGGCGGAAAACTACCCACGTGTTTGCCGTGCGTGGAGACCCGTGTCCCCGGAAATGGGGATCCTGGTAATTGAGGGGTCTTTTCTCCAACACATTGCTTTGGCCAGGGTAAACGGGAGGTACACAGCGTTCCCCTGTGTATCAATCGGCTGGTGGTACAGATTTCGATCAACTGCTAGGGATCAAGCAATCGGACATCTACTGGGCACGTCGTTAAGGGTGGATGCTGCCTAAGGGATGTACTGTGAGCGTATAGACCCGACTAGCACTGGTGTGCAATTGCACATCCCCTTGTTGGGCTCCGTGGTGGGTGGTGCGGTCGGGTCCGAATCTCAATTTTCCCCAACATGGATATGAAAAATTCTTCGTCAACCGTCAACGTTCCGCTGTCAACCGCTAATGAACACACCGATACACAATTTGCACACATGAATGCCCGATTCTTCCTTATCCACTCTGCTGAAGGTAAACTTAATGAAACATCGCCATTTTTAATTCACAAATGTATCACTGACAATGTAGGAGAAGTCAAAAAAGTTAAAAAATTAAGA